>JAQFXT010000863.1:0-24189 GCA_034683725.1 Strigamia crassipes | reverse complement strand
CTCATCGATTTATTGGTTAACCTCATCGATTTATTGGTTAACCTCATCGATTTATTGGTTAACCTCATCGATTTATTGGTTAACCTCATCGATTTATTAGTTAACCTCATCGATTTATTGGTTAACCTCATCGATTTATTGGTTAACCTCATCGATTTATTAGTTAACCTCATCGATTTATTGGTTAACCTCATCGATTTATTGCTTAACCTCATCGATTTGTTGGTTAACCCCATCGATTTTTTTTATTAAATACGGTCTAGATGGATACATTTTTTATCTCTAAACTTACCTTTTGCAAATACGTTCCACGCCGATCTAAGGAATTCCAATATGGCCGACAAAAAAAAAACACATTGAAATCGAGGTCAAAATCTAAACCAACGACCCCTAACTCGGATTATGAGAATCGATTTTTTAATAATCCGATTCTCAAAACAATGATGCCTTTTGCATCATTTCCGCCAGGAAAAATCAAAAAAAAAAAAAAATAATAAAATCGTTTTTTCAATTTGACATTGAGCGCACCTATTATTTTTAAGTGTTTTTTTAATTTTTTTAATTCCCAAATTCCGACCCGAGTCCCGCGAATTATCAATGGTTATGTCCCGAGTCCCGGGACATTTGAAAACAACCAAAAACAGAAACCTACTAAAAACTGAGTCTATGTTTTGACTGTCCATGAAACCTACTAAAAACTGAGTCTATGTGCTTTTTTATTGCAGATTATTGGCTAGGCTTAATGGCATTTTCAAGAGTGAGTTTAAACACAAATCCACACACAGGAATTGAAGATCTGGCATGGTACAGCCCAGTAAAAGAATTGCTTTTCCAAGATTGGTGTGCAAAGGAAGTGGAAAAACCAAACCACAAAGTCTGCATATTAAGCAAGGACAAATGTTGGCGGTTTATTTCCTTCAATGAGCCACAGTATACAATTTGTGAAGATAAGTCTGCCGAACCGGCCATTACAAAAAACTTTCAAGGCAAACCCTTCTATTTTTACGATAAAAAAGGAGTTAGTTTTTTTGACGCTTTCGCAATTTGTCAAAACAACAACCAAGTTTTAGCCAACATTGATGATGAGCAATTATCTATTCAGATAATGAACGAAGCAATAACTCGAAAAACAAGTTAGTATTTTTATTTTTGAAATAGGCTTAAAGGTAAAGTGCACTGAGTTGTGTTTTCAGCAATTTTCAAAAAAAAACAACAAAATAGTTTATTAAAAAATTAAATTGTTGCATTTATGATAGTGTAATTGTTGATACAATTTTTATTGTTGACAGTGCAATGCACCATGGTCCCAGTTTTCCTGTCTTACGTCATCAGTTCTAATTGCTTCCCATTTCAAATTTTCCTTTGTTCTTCAACGTGTGTAATCCAAGATCCAGCTTAAATCTGAACCTGGGTCAAGGATCGACTAAATTTTTGAACTGGTGATGTCATACTCCCATGATGCTTTGCATTTTAGGCAACTGGCATTGTAGGGTATTGTAATTGTTATTTTAACATCATAAATATAACAATTCACTTTTTTTTAATGGGTCTAGGGTTATTCTATTGTTTACTTTTAGAATTTAATAAAAATACACTCAGTGCACTTGACCTTTAACATTTGTATTCTGATTTCTCGTTGTTTCAATGCATTTTTAGATTACTGGATCGGTTTGAAAAGCTTTGCGCAATATGGAATTCCAGTCAGCAAATGGCACTGGAATAGCACTCAGAAAGCATTGTCTTTCAAAAGTTGGTGTGCTCCACAAACAAACAAGCCTAATATACACTACAAGCATGAATGGTGTGGGTATATAAGTGCAGAAGAACAGTGCTGGAAAACAGAAGTATGTGACAGAGAATTTGGAAATGTTCATGGTTTCATTTGTGAAAAGAGTGATACAGATATCACTACCACAGTCTCCAACAGTATTACTACACCAAGGAGTGGCACATTTTCCCCTAGCATTGTACCAAATGTAAACAGTAATCCAACTAAACCCAGTTTACCAAATGTACCCACTCCTCCTAATGAACCCAATATTCCAATTGTAGACGGTCCTCCTAATAAACCCAATTTTCCAAGTGTACCCGGTCTTCCAAATAAACCTAATTTACCAAATTTTCCCAATTTTCCAAATAAACCTAATTTACCAAATTTTCCCGGTTTTCCTAATAAACCCAATTTACCAAATGTTCCCGGTTCTCCTAATAAACCCAATTTTCCAGATAAACCTAATTTACCAAATTTACCCGGTGTTCCAGATAAACCTAATTTACCAAATTTCCCTGGTCTTCCAGATAAACCTAAATTACCAAATTTTCCTGGTTTTACTAATAAACCCAATTTTCCAGATGTAACCAGTCCTCCAGATGTACCCAGTCCTCCAGATGTACCCAGCCCTCCTAATAAACCCAATTTTCCAAATGTACCCACGACCAAAGGCAGTAGCAAAAATAGTAAACCTACCGTGACAACAGTTAGTAGCAAAGGTTCCAAACGTACCACACTCATTTACAATACCAAATCTCCAAGCAGTGCCACTACCACAGTCAGTAACAATGAATCCCAAAGTAGTCTAGACTTTAAAGTAAAGTTTAATGGAATCTACTATTACTTTTACAACGGAACACTAAGTCGAGACGAGGCTAATGCAGCGTGTCGAAAAAATAGGCATAATCTTGTGACTATTGATGATGCACATCTGTTTAGTTTTCTTTCAGACGAAATTGTAAAGAGGAACAGAAGTAAGTACACAACAAAAATTGAATAATGTAAAATGTGTGTAATTGGAAAATTCCAAAGTTAAGGTTAAATTTGCATAGTGGTGCATTACGTAATTGGACACTGGCACCACCTGAGAGCCCCCAACTGAAATGAGGCTCCTAGAAATCTGGAACATTAATTGGGTGGATGCTGAATGCGTCTATGCGTTGATGTTTCATTTAGTTTATGCAATGCTACTGTAAAGCTCCGAATAAACGCCGGAGCGGTTATTTTTTGTCGAGCTGACCCCCGAGTGCCTATTTGGACCCAGGTGGTAATTTGAGCCAAGTGGTTATTAAAAAACATCATTCATATTTTGAACATATTAGTGAATTTTTTGAAGTGAATTAGCGATATTTTAAAGAGAATTTACCACTAGTTTCGATAGTGTTCCGTGGTGCTTTGACGACCAATGAGAATGGCGTAACAAAACGGCCATAGTTCGTCCGACCAATCCCGAAGCGTGTAACAAACCCCCATTCGCCTTTGGATTGGTGGCTGTAGATGGCTGCATTCACCATTTTGATAATGCACGCTTGTCCTTTGCGCCATCCGTTGTGGGTTTTCACAACCAAAATACAAATGGCATTTTGATCCCATTCGAACTCTTCATGGTCGTTTCTCCAATTTTCTATCGGCAAATTCTCTCATAAAATACACCTCGCGCTTGAGTAATTGTCAAATTTAGGTCAGCACTTATCTTTTTGTCAGATAAGATTCGTGCAGACCTAATTATTTGACAATTACTCGGCATGCTTGGTATATTACTACTGAAAGTCACTGATTTTTGCTACCCCAGCGCTTAATTGGATTCGGTGGTTAATGAGTAAAATGACAGTGACCCCCGGGCGCTTGAATAAACCCCGGCGGTAATTCAGAACTACGTGTATAAACCTCCAGTGCCTATTTGACAAAGCGTTCATTGTCCAAAATCCCGGTGACCCCAGGCCTCTTAAATGGGCACAGGCCAATACACGTACCAGGCCACAACTCGGAGCTTTACAGTATGTTCACACTAGCAGTAAGAATTGTAAGTAGCTTGGATGTCTTGTGGTCATGGGAGTACCAAAAAGACACTGGACACCTTTCACAGTAAAAACCTCAACTGTACAAACACGTGTTAGGTTTAATTAGTTGGCTTGTGTCTAGGGGTTGGTGTTCCCACCATTTGTTACCTAGCCTAAGTCACTTTCCAGTGACCTAATCTAAATCAACCTCTGCCCGCATGGTTGGATCTTATGTTGTCGCTGTGCGGTCTGGCACATCAGTTCAATAGATGCTCAGGTCTTAGAAAACAGTAGCACAGCCACTTTTTCTATTTCCATGCACGCGTTACGCACGAAAGCTGCTTTGTTGTGATGTTTTGGATGTGAACTTCTCTGCATCACCTACGCGCTTTGCACAAAGTCCGTCATGATTTTGTGTTGTAACGCATTAAGTTGAAGTTGAGAATTTACCACTAGTTTTGATAATGTTCCCTGGTGCTTTGACGACCAATGAGAACAACGTAACAAAACGACCATCGTTCGTCCGACTAATCCCGAAGCACGTAACAAACCCCATTTGCCTTCGGATTGGTGGCTGTATTCACCATTTCAATAATGCATGCTTGTCCTTTACGCCATCTGTTGTGGGTTTTCACAACCAAAATACAAATCGTTTCTCCAATTTTCTATTGGTAAATTCTCTCATAAAATACACCTCGCGCTTGAGTAATTGTCAAATTTAGGTTAGCACTCATCTTTTTGTCAGATAACATTCGTGTGAACCTAATTATTTGACAATTACTCGGCGTGCTCGGTATATTACTACTGAGAATTTTCAACTTCAACGCATTGTTGCTTGCGCATTTTATGCTGAAACAACAACGCATGCATGTGAACTTTGATTGTTTAGTTAAAGAAATGCACATATTTCACTTGTTTGCCTCAAAATGGTCTAAAATAGTCTGGTTATGTAGATAAGTCTAAAGGTGGGTTAACATCTGTGTTCCCACTTGGGTGCAACGCAAGGTTGCTGCAAGTAGCATTGTGGTATTGAGTTAGCAGTAATCAAGGTAAAAAGCTGCTTCAAAATTCTTATGAAGTAAGCAGTAAAACAAAGTAACAAGCTCCATCTGGTCACTAGTCAAAATGGTGGACGTCTTTCACTACCCATCATCATTAGGTGGCGCTGCAGTCACCGAAAGTGTCCAGTGAAGAAAGACGTGGGGACAGAAAGTCAAACCCGTGGAATCAGAAGGGAGAGTCTTGCGTTCACCATCGTGGTGAATGAGGATAGTGACCGCTGCTCCACAATTCCTGGCCACGCACAGGAAGACTTAAGTGAAAGTGTAATGCAATTCCTGTTGATTGAGACCTGAGTGTCCCCAACGCACCTTGCCTTCATAGGCAAGGTAACAAAGATATACCACCTTTACTGGCCATGGGGTCAATGGCCGCTATGGTCAGTGATTGACTTTAAAGAGACTGTACACACAGTTTTTGCATGGGAAATACACTCTAGGAGCAGTAACCCCTAAACAACCATTCAATACAGTAATTTAACCAAATATAGTGCTGCCTTTGTGTGGTTTCTTTTAGGTGTGTGTTGTGTCCAGTGTTTTCTGGCCCTTCCCTGGCCATGATATGTTGCCCAAACACTCACAAAGCTTACATCCAGCCAATCATGAACAACCTAAATATCGTGCGACAGAGAAAAATTGCCGCCATTGCCGGGTTATAGTTAAGGGCTGCCGTTTTAATGATTCAACAATTTGATTCTTGTTCTGGATCATTGATTGTGATTGGTTTATTCTTACTTCAATTTAAATCAAGGGTGAACAAACTTGCATTACCCTACTGCTACTTTATCTCAATTTACGTTACCTTTGCTTACTTTACTTCCAAGTGTGAACCCACCTTTAAACATCATGTAAATATGATAATTAAGTGATACATTTATATTAGTTTCGATCTCTCTACCAACTTTTAGATTATTGGATTGGTGCAGAAGCTTATGCAATGAAATTTCGTCAGAAGGAGTTAGTGTATTGGAGGTGGAACAACACTGGCATCGACAAAACATATGAAAATTGGTGTCCAAACCAAGCTAAAACAAAAAATCTTTCTTGTTCATATGTTAAAATTGTAGATAAAGATACTGTATGCTGGATGTTTTCAGATTGCAAAATCACAAATAATGTCACAGGTTTCATTGCTGAAGATAAAATGAATCACACGGATGATTACGATGTTGTAATATACAAACGATCTGAATACTTTGTATTCAATAAAAATCGCAAAAAAAGAAGTTGGTACGATGCCAGAGATGAGTGTGAGCATCTCAATAAACACTTGCTTACACTCGACAGCAATGCAAAAATCGACTTTTTCAACAGAATATTTCTTACTAAGAATATGAGTAAGTTATTAGAGTTTTGGTAATGATGTTTTTTAACTTCAAATAACTTATCGCTTATAATTCGTTTTTATAAGTTACATTCTGAATCAAGTGCACTGAGTTGTGTTTTCAGTAGTTTTCAAAGAAAACAACACAAAAACCTAAAATAGTTTTTCAAAAATTAAATTGTTGCATTTATAATATTGTAATTGTTAATCCAATTTTAATTGTTGACAGTGCAAAGCATCATGGTTCCAGCTTTCCTATCCTACGTCATCAGTTCTAATTTGCTTTCCATTTCAATTTTCCTTCGTTCTTCAACGTGTAATCCAAGATCCAGCTTAAACCTGAAACTGGATCAAAGATCAGCTAAATTTGTGAACTGGTATTTTCATACTCCCATGATGCTTTGTATTTTAAGCAACTATTGTAATTGTTATTTTAACATGTAAATATAACAATTCACTTATTTATTAACTACTTTAGGGTTATTATATTGTTTTCTTTCAGAATTTGATAAAAATACACTCAATGCACTTGACCTTTAATCAACAACTTATAACTTATAAGTTATTTGAAATTAAAGAACGTAATCGCCAAACCTCTATTGATTTTGATACAAAAGTATTTTAGTTTTTATTGTTTTAATTATACTCAATATGTCTTTTGCAGCTGCTTGGGTGGGATTAGAAACCTATGTCCAATTAATAAACACCAAGAAGTACATTTATTGGCGATGGCAAGGAACTCTGAGCGACATAGGATACAAAAATTGGTGTCCTAATAGCGAAGTGTTGAAAGAAGCAATGTGCGGCTACGTCACACTCGATCCTGTGTGTTGGCTGGCAGAAAAGTGTACACTCAGTGATCCCATGAGTTTTGTTTGCGAAGATAAACATGCGTCAATTCAATCACGTCCACCTAACCAGCACGTTGCAGCACTACCTTATCACGCAGGAGGTTAGGGTCATTTAAAACCATCCATAGTCTAATTGCAATATGCAGATTGATTCAAATAGAACATTTTTACTGGTTTCTACACAAAAATAATATTTGGTGCTTTAAAGTATGATTCAGTGTATCTGAGAAATAAATAAATGTTTTAAAAAAGTCATTTGTATACTTACAAGTTAGTTCTTTCTGCTTCTAATTCCAACATTGTTGCATTTACGCAGATGAAACAAATTTTCTTTTCACGCCTACGTAGATATTCTAGAAATAAAATTCTGTTATCAGTTCCGGTTCTTAGAGTGAGTGCTGGCATCCAGTAATATTATAACTACAAGTAAACTGAATATATAAAAGTTACTAAACCTGATTTATTCCTAGAGAGCATCTACCGTAGTATGTCCTCCTACTTTGAAGGCAGCCATTAGACAACTGGTTTACATAAACGACTAAAGAGGGCAAGGAAGTCTGTGTTTACATTTTTGTACGGAGGCCATGAAGACACTACCGCTTTTACAAAGTGTTATAATTTAAGTGATGTAAGTATGTAACATATCACTATGTGTTACACATTATACAAATCAAATAATTAAACTACATAAGTCCGACAATATAATAATTCGGACTGAAAAAATTGCGTTATATCCCAACAGATATAACCGGTACTCGAAAGAAGTATTGCGACCCGGTACACCGTACTTTACTTTTTTTCCCCAATGGCTCCGGTACCGGTACACGATACTTTTTGAAAAATACCACGTCTTGCGGTCCGGGTACTGTACCGGTACCGAATTTTTGCAGTAGATCTCACGAGATAATAAACAAATGATTTTTAGTTTTAAAGAAAAATGTAGTAATGTCAATTTAGACCCACAGAAGTGTTTTTATTTTATTTTTTTCAAAACGAATTGGAATTTCTTTCTGAAAATTTGTGTATTTTGTTTAAACATCATAACAAACAATAAAAAAAATAACAAATTAAAAAATAAAAATAAAATTTTCTTATGAAATTCATTTGTTTACTTCCTACTTTTGACTTCAATCTCAATACTTTCTATCGTATTTTTTTCAATGTATAACAAATTGGACAAATTTCAACATAATAATGAAATAGTCAAAGACTAGAATCATTTTCATAGATTTTTGGAAAAATTTTTTTGGCTTGGGGTAAAAAAATGACTCGGGTTGGGTGAGTAAAGGATTTTTTTTTAGGTTGGTGCTGCAAGGGTTAAAGAATAGACGAACACTCCAAATGATATCCGATTTACTTTAAGATAATAATTCCCAAAAACACATTGTGTGTAATATCAATTTCACAGTTGCAAATCCGGCTAGAGTGATTTGAAACCAGCTCGTTCTATGATTAACTTACTTTATTTATCTTGTTAAAATGAGCCAAAAACGGCAATTAATTTCAGTCTTCTTTGCATATATTTTTGCTTTGTCTCTCGTGTTAGCATTTGAGTTGCATCAGTTTGAAGGACGGTTTTATTTCTTTAATCATACGAGACAAGTCACATGGGATGAAGCTCTAACTATTTGTAAAAATGATTTTTTGCAAATTGCTACTGCCAACACTAAATCGATTCAAAACTTTCTCAAGAAAGCCAAACAACCAGATAAAGGTGACTATACTATGCACACAATCTAAAAAGTATGATATTAAAAGTTGGATAATGACAAGTTCAAAAATGCATATAACTTGATCATGTGATCATTCTCAACCAATAAGGAAAAGTTAAATTTAAAAATGGCAATTTAATACTCACTAAAATATTGTTAACCACATATAAATAAATATAAAAATATAACTTGAATCAGTTTAAGGTTGAATATATTTAAAATGGCCAGAAAAAAAATTAGAAACTGGAACCAAAACTGAACCTCGACCGGACTAACCGGTCAAGGTTGCTTCTAAAAATAGTCAATCAGCATTTTTGTGAAGAATAAGTGCATTTTTTGCACTACTTTTTAATTGTGCATGTGTGTATAGTCTGTTTCACAAACAGACTATGTATGCATTGGATGGGCATATCACAAGCTCAAGGATACATATAACTTGATCATGTGATCATTCTCAACCAATAAGGAAAAGTCAAATTTAAAAATGGTAGTTTAGTACTCACTAAAACATTCCTAAACTAAAGTATTAACCACATACAAATAAATATAAAAATAAAACTTAAAAAGTTTAAAATTGAACATATTTAAAGTAACCAGAAAAAAAATTAGAAACGAAACCGAAAGTGGGTTCAAAACTGAACCCCGACCGGGCTAACCGGTCATGGTTGCTTCTAAAAATAGTAACTATTGGTGCTTCTGTCAATCAGCGTCTTCTTGTGGCGAATAAGTGCATTTTTTTGCACTACTTTTCAATTGTGCATTGTGTAACAATGACGAAATGGCTGCGGACAGGTCAATAGCCAATGGGAGTTTGTCATAAGTTTTGTGAAACAGACTATAATTTCGTTTATCCAACCTTTAATATCACGTGTCAAGTAAGATTTAAAAATGCACATTAACATTTCAGACTATTGGTTGGGACTCACATCTTTTCTGAGATTTAAACCGGAAGTACCAAGCAACCCGATTTGGGAAATCGGATGGTATAACCCAATCAATATTTTATTCACCACTGATTGGTGTGCGAACGAACCAAATCTAAATGGCAAAGCTGCTATTCTGTCCCGTGAAAGTTGTTGGCGATTCATTGATCTCGCCGTAAAGAATTATATTATTTGTGAGAGCACAACGGTTGAACCCATAGATACAATCTCTACAAATAACGGAATATATAATGTTTACTTACAGCCAGGAGTTAATTTTTTCAATGCCTACCGACTTTGTAACAATGATGATCAGAGTCTAGCTAATATTGATAATGAGAATTTGTTCAACCAGCTGAATAAGGAAATTACAGCGAGAAAACATGGCGAAAGTTAGTATGTGCTGCGATCGTAGTTTTGTACCCTGTTTTTGCTCATATCAAAACAGTAGGTGCCAGTGGCGTATATACGGGCCCCTTCCCCTTATGTTTGTTATTTTATACAATAGATTTAATCTTTTCGAGGAACAAAAATTACTAAAAATGAACATTATTTAATCACCCAAAAATATGTTAAATATTCAGAAATTGCCCTTTTTGGCACAAAAAAAACGTTTTCTAGCAAAAATTATGCATTGCAGGCATAAAAATGCATTTTGCAAGCATAAAATGCATTTTGCAAGCATAAAAATGCATTTTGCAAGCATATAAATGCATTTTACAAGCATAAAAATGCATTTTGCAAGCATATAAATGCATTTTACAAGCATAAAAATGCATTTTGCAAGCATAAAAATGCATTTTGCAAGCATATAAATGCATTTTGCAAGCATAAAAATGCATTTTAAGGTGAAAAATTTAGATTTGGGGGAAGGGGGGGAGTGGAAATGCATTTTCAGTTTTAATAAGGGGCGGGGGGAGGGATAATTTTTTGCATTTTTTATATAATAATGCATATTTTGTGTACCAGAGGCCCTTAAGAATCGATGGCCCTAAAAAATTGCCATCTTGTCTTTGATCCCCCATTAACCCACCTTTGACTAGGCCCCCTGCAATGCGGCTGAGTTCAGCGCCGGCTCAGACTTCAGTTTTTTGGGCCCCAGACCGAGGGCTCGCGCTGGTAGGGGTACCGCACTTTCAAATTACTAAGAAAATTTAAGATAATTTTTTTGGGGCTCCACTAAGCTTTTTCTGCACTCAGAGAGGCCCCGCACACAAAGGGGCTTCGCACACAAAAGGGTCCTGCGCTCAAAACTTTGGGATCAAAGGGCAACACTGCATACAGTACTGTGTACAGGGTGACCCAGAACGACCTAATGATTACGTAAATGTAATTACACCTTAACTAATTGAATTTTTTTATTTAAAATTAAAACTATTCAGCAGAGCTTTGAATGCTACAAAATTACATTTTAGAATGTTGTAATCAAAGTTTTATGTCAAAAATAATTTAATCCCAATATCCATAAGGCAATAAATTAAAACACTATGTTTATTTTTTAAAGTACAACTTTAATTCCAACATTCTAAAATGTTATTTTAGCACACCCAGAGCATCAAAAGATGTAAGCTCCGTTAGACTTATGAGTTCTCCACTATAGTTATAGGCATAACGGGGGTTTTTATAACGTAAAAGTACGTGGCGCAAACTGCGTATTTTTATGTTGTGTTAATTCTTTATTGAATACGTTATAGAATACTGGATTGGACTGAAGAATTTTGACCAATACGGCATTCCTCTAAGCAAATGGCATTGGAATAGTACTGGACAGAACTTGACGTTCCAGGCTTGGTGTCCTCCAGAAAAACCTAGAAAAATAGGTGGCAAATACGAGTGGTGTGGTTATCTAAATGTAAAAAGTGAATGCTGGGAAACAGAACTCTGTGACAGGAACACACATGCAAATATTAATGGTTTCATCAGTCAAATCAACAAAATCGGTATTTGGTGACATTAATACATTTCGTACTGATTGTCACTTGACAATTTCTAATGCATTTGAATTTAACAGATGAGGCTGAAATTGTTAACATACCAAGCGAATACGAGGTGATAACCTACAACCGTAGACAATTTTATTTGTATACACAAACGCCAAGCTCTTGGTACCATGCCTACAAAATATGTCTTAAACACAAAAAAAAAATTGCTGCGCTGAGCACCAGTGAAACAGACAAGTATTTCAGTGACCTTGCACAGACAAGAGCTATTAGTCGTGAGTGTTGTACACCAGCGCTTCTCAAACTGGAGTTTGTGGACTGGTGATGGTCCATCACTTTTCGGTAGTAATACATCGAGCACGCCGAGTAATTGTCAAATAATTAGGTCCGCACGAATCTTTTTGTCTAATAAGATGGGTGCTGACCTAATTATTTGACAATTACTCAAGCGCGAGGTGTATTTTATGAGAGAATTTACCGATAGAAAATTGAAGAAACGACCATGAAGAGTTCGAATGGGATCAAAATGTCATTTGTATTTTGGTTGTAAAAACCCACTACAGGTGGCGCAAAGGACAAGCGTGCATTATCGAAATGGTGAATGCAGCCATCTACAGCCACCAATCCGAAAGCAAATGGGGTTTGTTACGCGCTTCGGGATTGGTCGGACGAACGATGGCCGTTTTGATACACCATTCTCATTGGTCGTCAAAGCACCAGGAAACCTTATCAAAGCTAGTGGTAAATTCTCCATTGAATGTTAGATTACCGATCCTTAACACATTGGGACAAAAAAATTCGGGTCGGCTACATTAAATAGTATGAGAAGCGCTGCTGTAATTTTGGAGTAGTAATTACAGAATTTTACTACGTAGTCTTTGATTAATGATTATTTACAGGTGTATGGATAGGATTGGATAGCTATGTTAAAATTAAAGTTGATGTATCATCTTTGACTTGGCAATGGAATTCAACAGGAAAAAATATCAGCTACCAACATTGGTGCTCTAATGAACCATTGCCAGCATCATCATCTTGTGGTTACATAACTACACGTGAGGCAGTGCCATGTTGGAAGACCACCAAATGTTCAAATGGTGAACTGGCTTCTTTCATTTGTGAATAAATGGTACTCAAAGTGAAGAATTGATTGAAATGAAGTTAAAGTGTACTTCCATCACGGCTGTTATCCGTATGAATGCTTGATAGACCTAAAATCAAAAACAGAATGTGTTACATGTCAAATTATTGTGTATCCAAAAATTTTACAATATTATTTCTTTTTAAAAATGTAAAAAAATTTTAATTTAGAGCTGTGCTCTAAAGAATTAAAAAGTAAAATAAAACTGTTCATACCATTTGCAGGATTGAGTTTTGGGGAATCGCAAGTTTGCAAATAAAAAAGAAGTTGTTTTTAATATTGTGCGAGCGCCCGCATTGCGACAGGATGTGTTGCTTCCTGCCCAACAGGAAAGTTAAGTTAGTTAAAGTCTCATTTTTGTCCCATCAAGTTTTCCACTGTGTTTCTCCTGAATTTTGTTGTAAATCTGAATAAATCAGAGACAGGGAAATATTGTCTAATAAATTTATAATAAGTGAAATCGTGTCCAGAAAGTTGATAATATTTTGTAATTGTATTACAAAATGCATGCAAACATGTACCTATTACAAGATGCATTTCTGCAAAATGCTATCCATTTTACAATACATTGCAATGTATTTTTGGGCCATGTGGAAGCTTAGGCACAGCTAGTGTGCTGTTGGGTTGTAGTGACTTAGCAAGCCAAGTAAACAAAGTTTTCGCCAATTCGACGAAGCGATAACTCAGTTGTTAAAAGGAGTTTATTGAACTTTTCACTTGCAGTTGTACATCCTAATTGTTCGAGTTATGCAAAGTGTGTTCGATGTCCAAGGATAGTGCCAGAGCAACTAAGACGCCTATTAGCGCACTTAAGGACCACTTCACAGTTTGAATGCAACTAAGGATATCGTTGCCAATCAGTGTTCAACTCCCACACCATCACCAAAACATCTGACAATGCGGTACAACAACATTTTCATAGTCATTTGCAATAAAATATGTCAAATACATGTTAAATCAGGGAGCTACTAATTTATTAAGTATTAACTCCCCCTTTTTAGCCTTTACCATGATATTTATTCTTGCTTTGCCTTAAGTATAAATAGTTGTGTTTTGTCAAACATTCATTTACATACTTGTCTTTGCGCGACGCCATTTGTCACAGTAGTTCGGCGCCGCCATATTTGATTTATCTATATCTGTCTCTTATTTCTTCAAGTACGTTTAGCAAGTTATATAAAAAACCGTTTTGCTTTTGTGAGTATAGCAATTTTTATACAACTGTCATTTAAGCCAATTGAGTATAATTCCAGACGTCCGCGGACCGGAAGCCGTTCCACAAAACAAAATTAAATAAAGTGAACACGCTGACTTGGTGTACCGAGTATCCTGATTAACGCTATTCGACGGATAGTTACATCAAAGGCGCCCAACAAACCTCCGTTTCGTTCCCATGAAATTTATCATTTAAAAAAATTATTGTTTTATACAGATACCCTGTTGTGACAATTGTTTTCAACAAAAAAAAGCTGTTATTTTTTACATCTACAGAATTTGCACAAAGAACAATCAGGCATTATACTCTGTAAGTAGAAGGTTGTTGTTGATGCAGATCCATTAGCGGCATGAACACTGATTTTGATTCACGCATCTTGATCCAAATGCCCAACAACAACATTCGCCAATCGAAATTCCCAGAATTTCAGGATTTGGATTGGATTTTTTGTGTGCAATTTTTTTAAATTTATGTTATTTCTAGGCAATTTTTGGGTTTTTAAATGGAATTATCTTTATTTAATGGTGGTGTCTAGGGGCCAGTACACCTAAGTGTGGTTTCCCATTGCAAGGAGTTCCTCAACTCCTTCCCAGTATTCCTGATCGCTGGTCATGCCATCGTGGACCACGTGGCCAGCGAGTTTCTGGTTGGATTTCTACCTCGCCATGCGTTAGCAACACATGGCGCAAACGAAGCGGACGTTCAGGTCCCTGCAGCCCGCAGAGCAAGCACGCATGGCCAGAAGTCACCGTGCAAGACATGGAAGACAGACCAGAAGTCTGTCGCAGGCCATGGCTGAAAACCAACTGCCCTTGGGGCATTCTCGAAACTTCCGGTTTGGCGAGGTCCCTGTATCCCATTTTTGTGCATTTTTTTGTGGTGTTTTGCCAGTTGTCATAAACCGGAACAATATTTTTAATAACTTCACAACTGAAACATTCTAGTTTGCTACGGTACATTTAGAGCCCTGGTCTTCACTAGAAAGAATATAACTTCGTGAGTATAGCTGTAATCACCTATCTTGTACTAGGTGAATTTTTAAACTTACAATTAGTACAAAAATAAATTTTTAGTACTAACAACTGTGCACCCATTCCCTTGAATCTGTCTGTCACCAAGTCACCAATCCCAGACTCGTGTAAATTTAGAACATGAGTTAAAAGGCCTATCTTAGGTCCTGAATTAGTTTTAATATTGTCTTTATTTTGCTAAAATATAACTAAATTTTTTTGGTAGTGGATCCCAATCCTTTCCGGGCCCTAATGCCTTTCATAAGGATGAAAAGAATTGTTTACTAAAATATAAGAAAGTATTTTTTTATTTTTGTTTTTATTTTGCTAAAATATAACTAAATTTTTTTGGTAGTGGATCCCAATCCTTTCCGAGCCCTAATGCCTTTCATAAGGATGAAAAGAATTGTTTACTAAAATATAAGAAAGTATTTTTTTATTTTTGTCGTAGAATTGTGGAAAGCAACAAGCTTATATAAAAAAATTTTAAAAAAAATATTTCAATCAACTTGTAGTTTATAAATGAAATGTTGCATACTCATATTACAATATTAATTGCACATCCGACTTGATTGTTCAAAACCATTAAAAATTATTTTCACTTGCTCAGAATTAATCTAAAATGAGTTTCAATCTGCAATTCAGGTTCATACTTCTGGCAAATTTTTTCGTAGTTTCTCTCACTTTTAAGGTTGTACAGTTTGAAGGTCGTCATTACTACATTGATAACTCAATCAAAGTAAGTTGGCCAGAGGGTGTTGCTATGTGCACGGAAAGAGGTTGGCAAATAGCCAATGTAAAAACACCAGCAATTAATACGTTTTTAAAAGGAGTAATTGACTATAAAGGTATCACAACTTATTTTAAACTCCATTTCTTTAACCCCAAAAGGAATTCCAAGCAATTCCAAACATTATTGCAAATGGCGCCGGATTTAATGTTCTACCACCTCAACAGTTCTACATGCGAATCGATTCGTGTATAGTAATTTAAAGTTTGATAAACAAAAATTAAAAATCGAACCATTTTACTGTTGCACCACCCTAGTGTTGATTTGGACCATAAAGTTAATTCCGCTTTGATTCAACTAAAAAATAATCCAAGATCTCACATCTTGTGTTATAATCATCTCAAGTTTTGCTTAGTAAATTATAACACAACTAATCTGTTGCATGAAATCCCTTACTTTGCTTTATAGTTAGATTAAAGTACTATTTCAACACTTTGAATTTTATTTTCCAGACTATTGGATAGGCTTAATATCATATACGGCTTGGGTCGAAAACATGCCACTAAAAGGTTTAAACTCATCTCAGCTATTAGCATGGTATAGCCCACAATCTGAAATGGTTTACCAAGACTGGTGTGACGAAGAGCCACGCCACGGACACTTTTGTGCTTGTTTAAGCAAAGATAAATGTTGGAGAACCATTAAGTGCACTGTCGTATTGAGCTATACAATTTGTGAAAATAAGATAGTTAAATCTACAGATTCAATTAAATTACAAAAGAAAATGTATCATTTCTATGACAAAAAAGGAGTTAGTTTTTTCGACGCCTACATAATCTGTACAGACAACAAACAGAACTTGGCCAACACTGACGATCAGCAGTCATCTAATGAGGTTATCCAAAAAGCCAGAGGTCGACGTAAAAGTTAGTTTCACAATAATTTTGAATTAGACTCTTAAAGGGATAGTCTGGCTATCACATGTTCAATAGGAAAAATATGCATTAGTTGTTAGAAATTACATTTGTCATACAGTTTTCTTAATACTGTTTAAAAAACGATTTTTATACATAATAAAATTTTTTTTTTAAATTTTAAAACAAAAAATAAAAGTATAGAATTCAAATACAAAAAATTCAAAATAAGCCAGACTGTCCCTTTAGGTTTATTTTATTATTTCTCAATATTTAAATGCATTTCTAGATTATTGGATAGGTTTGGATAGCTCTCAGCAAAATGGAATTTCAGCTCTCCATTGGCACTGGAATAGTACACAAAAAACTATGTCTTACGAAAAATGGTGTGGTGGGCAACCAACAAAAACAAATTCGGATTACAAGTCCAAATGGTGCGGTTACATAGACGCGGACGACGAATGCTGGAAATCACAAGTATGTGACAGAACCGGTGGAAAAGTTGATGGTTTCATTTGTGAAAGTGATGTCGTTGAAGTTTTTCTCAATGGATAATGAATTAGAGTTTCACAAGTATAAAAACGCAAATAGAATCATGTTTAGGTTAAATCCAATGGCCGAACATTGTATTTTTGCTTTAGAAATAAAATGTTGTTAATCATGTTGGAATAAGATTGCTCGATTGAAAGATAAAATAAACTTGGATTTTATTCCATTAAAACACAACTTGACCATCCGTCATAAAACGCATATGAATGACGTCACAGGTGTGCCAGTGGACCCATGCGCAGAAATATTAAAGCTAATCGTGGATCCGAGTCTTCTCGCTATACCGAGTCTAAGTAATCTCGAACCCAGTGTCACATATTCTTTCTTCAGCCGGCGTGCGTGCGCTGCAGAAATCCCACAAAAATGATTGGAAAGCAACGATTTCTTAATTAAACGATTAAGGTTAGGTTTGCGGGGGGATGTACAACGGCAACGGCATTCGTCCGCTTATTTTTAATGAATACATTTGATTAAGATGTATTGATTAAAAGTAATCTTCGAGGAGGAAAGTCAAAGCGGTCTGACTTGGATCCATCGGAACAAAAAGAGCAATTGGATTCACACAAGGTCGAAGCAATAATACGTAAGAATTGAATCAAATCGTTATAATATTATTTTTACCATATTCTTTTCCCATTAATACAGAATCAACTATTCAGAAATTCCCGGGAACAAAGAGGGAAATGATTGGCATGGCAATCAACGCCAAGATTGCAGAAATGCGATCAAAGTGTAAACTTCGCAATAAAAATTAAATTAAATTGAATTGAATTCTGTTTTATTGTTTCACATATATTTGTAGCATATCTGGCATATAGTATATATATATATATATACGACTGGCATATACTATATATATATACGACTGGCATATACTATATATATATATACGACTGGCATATATTTACAATATATCTGGCATGTATTAACAATATATCTGGCATATATTTACAGTATATCTGGCATATATTTACAATATATCTGGCATATATATTTACAATATATCTGGCATATATATTTACAATACATCTGGTATATATTTACAATATATCTGGCATATATTTTCAATATATGTGACATATATTTGAAGCATATATGGCATATATAAAAAAAAGTACCATTCTTTATATATTCCACATATATGTAAAAATATTTAACATATATCATAAAAAGTATATTTAAAATATATTGCTTTTTTGTGTGGGTAACGTTACCTGTTTTTTTAATACTGGACAACATTATAGTGTTTTTTGTACTATTGATGGATTAATTACTTCGGCTGCCAAAATCGGGTAGGTTCTGCCAATACGCCTACCAGACACTTCCTATTTAACTGTTTCAACAGATTTTTGATTTCTTGATTCATTACTCAGTAATTAACTGGAACACTTTAAAATAAACACCCTGCACATATAAAATTTCATAAAATTACCAAGTGTTAAATTTATAATGTCACAACAATACCAAAGTACAATATCAACACATACAGTAAACTACTAGTGATCTGCATACACCTGATTAAAAAAAAATAGACTGATTTCCATACATTCCATTACCTTGATTGATTTTCTAAGATTGGTGTGCTCAATTGCACAAAGAAATGAATAAAACAAACAGGAACATTCATATTTTTCTCAAATTTTAAACCATCCATTTTTTGTTGTATTTTTTTTAAGCAAAATATGCATGCAATATTTTGGATGACTCCCAACTCCAATCAAATGTGGTTTTAACCTTTTTTGAAATAAAGAATTATTTTTTTGCTGCAGCGCTGTTGTACAAAAGCGTTATAAAACACTTCATTCCACTTAAGAGATAAATTTATTTCAAACTGTTTGCCCGCTCAAATTACCCCATAAACTGCACATCCGTCTTACTCAAAACTATTAGATATATTGTTTTCATTTTTATTTCAAAGTGAAGTTAAAATGAGTTTCAATCTGCAATTAATCTTTGCAGTTATTGCAAATGCTTTCACCTTTTCTCATAGTTTTGATGTTGCCAAGTTTAACAATCGTCTTTACTATATTGATAACTCAAGACCACTGTCTTGGACAGAAAGTGTCACTATGTGCATGGAAAAAGGTTTGCAAATGGTCACCCCAAATACCCAAGCACTCAATGATTTTCTGAAAACAGTAACTCACAGAGATAAAGGTATAGAAATACAAACAACTATATTAAATGCAAGAACCGTACAAAATCAAAATTTTGGGTTTTGTCGTTAGAACACCAGCGTTCTATGGGAGCATTTACAGTATTTCAAAATTTGTGTGTTTTATTTTTTGCAGATTATTGGCTAAATGCAAAAAAGCACACTATTTGTGAAGAAAAGATGGAACATGAACATGAACATAGACATTTAAGTCACAGTAATATAATTCACTTTGGAACCAAAAGCTACCATTTTTATGAAGAAAAAGGCATTAGCTTTTTTGAGGCTTACAAACTTTGTAGAGAAGACAATCTTCAATTAGCCATTACTGATAATGAGCAATCATTTCTTCAGTTAGTCTATGAAGCCAAAAAACGAAAAGCAAGTTAGTGTAATTATAATTTTGAAATAGACCCAAACCCCACAGCCTTGACCACCAGTGCCGAATTGCCGAATGGGCAGAGTAGGCACTAGCTTATGGGCCCCAAGTTTTTCAGGGGCCATGCAATATGGTAATAGTTCTCAGGTTCAACCCTCTCCAGAGAGGATCAGCTTTCAGCCAAGTTGTTAAAATGTTGTGTTTCAAGGTGTCAAGGACTCTCTAGTTAATGAAGTCTTGCGAGTCCGGGCGTAAAACCGTTAACCGGGTAGTCGCGAGAACAAAGTGTTCACTCCTTGTTTCGAAGTGATTTTATTTTTCCTAATTGGATCTTTTATACAAAAAACAAACACATGACCACATAGTCAAACCAAAAATATGTAAATCCTCACACGGAAGGGTAAAAGTTAACAAATATTCAAATTTTTAAACATAACACAAGACCGCCATGCTGGTGATAATTTATGCGCGGGGAATTCTGCGCGCCTAAATCAAATTAAATACACGCTTGTGACAAGTTGATATTGAAAAAAAAATTTAAAAAATAGAAAAGCAGAGAAGCCTTTTCCAACTTGATTTCCTTGGAAGTCAACAGAGAATCAACCTGAAGCTTCTCGACGAAGTGATGGCGGTTTCCTTATGGTTCAAAAATATTTTTAGATTTGTCCAATTACTTTTTGGGCCTCCAGAGGGGTTAATCCGGCACTGTTGACCAAAGTTTCAACTACTACTAAAAAAAATAAAATTACTAAAAATGAACCAAATTACTAAAAAATGAACCAACTTACTAAAAATGAACCAAATTACTAAAAATGAACCAAATTACTAAAAATAAACCAAATTACTAAAAATGAATCAAATTACTAAAAATGAACCAAATTACTAAAAATGAACCAAATTTCTGATTTACTAATTTTAAAAATATTTACAATTGTTGCCTACAAGATCGCCATCTTGGAAAGCAACAATTTTTCTACTGAAACAAACAGCGCATGCTCACAGCTCACTGTTTAGTTGGTGTGATATTTTTGTGTTTATTAATATTAATGTTCTAAACATTTCTAGATTACTGGATAGGTTTGCAAAGCTACGACGAATATGGAATTGCAGTAACCAAATGGCATTGGAATAGTACGCGCAGACAGTTGACCTACACAAATTGGTGTGCTCCACAAACACACAAACCGAACATACAATACAAATACCAATGGTGTGCTTACTTAAATTCGGATGAAGAGTGCTGGAGAACAGAAGTATGTGACAGAGACTTTGGAAATGTTCACGGTTTTGTTTGTGAAAACAGGGGCGATAAAGATAGCATTATCTTTCCCCCTAAGATTGACCAAACCTTTGTTAGAATCCAACCAGCATCAAGAACAACTACTACTACCACTTCTACAACTACTACCACACCTACTACCACAACCACAACCACCACAACTCCTACCACAACCACAACTACCACCACAACTCCTACCACTACCACTACAACTACCTTATCCCCATTGATGCTACAAGTTCGACCACAAAGCATGGTCTCTAGCATTACCACAGCTGATGGTGCTCACTATTATTTTTATGAAAGTAAAGTAAGTCAAACCCAAGCAAATGCAATATGTCAACATAATGGGCAGAACCTTGTCACTATTGATGATCCGCAAATATGGGCTTTAATTCTGACAGAAGTTAGAAAAAGAAACCAGAGTGAGTTCAAGACAGAATTATGATTGAAAATCTATTTATTAAAAATTTTTACTTTCATATTTTTAGATTATTGGATTGGAACGGAATCTTACACAGTGATGAATGAGCATATTGAAAATGTGTATTGGAAGTGGAACAACACTGGCCAAAATATATTGTACGAAAATTGGTGTCCAAACCAGGTTGCAACAAGAGATTTTCGATGTTCATTTATTAATGCTGCACAGTTAAATGTTTGCTGGATGTTTTCAAATTGTGAGCAAACGGATACAATTACAGGATTCATCGGTGAAGATAGAATGAATCATACGGCCGAGTACGATATTCTAATGTACAGAGGTTATGAATACTTTCTGTACAATAAACATCATAGAAATCAGAAAAAGTATAATTGGTATGAAGCTAGAGATACATGTAAAAGTAAGAACAAGAATCTTCTAACACTTGACGGCAATGAAAAAATTGACTTTTTCAATAGAGTATTGCAAGCTAAAAATATGAGTAAGTTAGTGATTTTGATAGTATATTAATTTTCTCACGTCTTAATTGTTTTCAATATTTCTTATAGCTGCTTGGGTAGGATTGGAATCGTACTTTCAAATTGTAAACGGTAACAAGTATATGTATTGGCGCTGGCAATCAACAGGGCACGATATAGCTTACAAATATTGGTGCCAAAAAAGCAAGCTGCAGAAAGAATCAATGTGTGGTTTCATCACGCTTGACCCCATGTGTTGGATGGCAGAAAAGTGCACAAACAATGACGTAATGAGTTTTATTTGTGAAGATACACGCGCTGTAACCCACATTACAGGTCCTATTTATCAGCACTATAATGCAATGGCTTATCATAAAGGATTTAAATAAATTCGATTTTATCAATACTTAATAATACTTTTGCAAATAACTTGTAGTTATTTTAAAATAAATAATTCGTACAATTACAAAATCACAAGAAAAAAGTTATAGCGCACCCGGTACACTTTGAGGGACAGTGTGATCTAGCGCAAAAACAGAGTGTCGTGACTCCAACTGCTGCGACTCCATCTAGCGCAAAATCACACAACCGCGACTCCATTTACATCGCCTGTACTTACCAGCTCAGCAGGTAAGTCCAGATGAGGTTTCACTTCATTCTTAGGCCTAGTGTATAATTTGTACCAAAACGCAAATTAAAACATGTTCTTTTCACTTTGCAATTTAATGTCGACTAATTTATTCTTTGTGACGATCTCGTTTTGTCAAATGACTTATAATATCCACCAGAGTGCGCGATTTGAATAAATCAATAAATTCAATTTGCGCATGCAACTTGCGCATAAATAGCACTTTTGGGCCACTCTTAATCGTGTTTATTGAAATATGAGAAAGTATGTTTCATTTTTGTTGTAGAAATGTAAAAAAACAACACGATTTTATACAAGAATTTAAAAAATAAAAAATAATAATAATAATAATAATAATAATAATAATAATCAATTTGTAATTTATGCGTACCGATATTTATATCTGAAATGTTGCACACTCATATTACGCCATTAATTACACATCCGACATGGTTATTCCCAACCATTATATAATAGTCATATTACTTTCACTTGCATAGAATGAATCTAAAATGAGTTTCAATCTGGAATTCAGGTTTATTGTGCTTGCAAATTTTTTCATAATTTCTCTCAGTTTTTCTGTTGTATCGTTTGAAAATCGTCTTTACTATATTGATAACACTCAACCACTAAGTTGGGCAGGCAGTCTCGCCAAGTGCATGGAAAGAGGTTTGCAAATGGTCAATGCAAATACAAAATCAATCAATGACTTTCTAAAAGCAGTAACTAACAAAAATAAAGGTATCGTAAAATACATTGCAAGACCTATTACAAAACTAATCATTTTATTTTGCAGACTATTGGTTAGGCTTAGTCTCATTTGAGAAATTGATAACTAACGTTCCAGGGGCTAGCCTAAACTCAACATACGAAACAGCATGGTATAGCCCATTAAATGAATTGATTTTCACAGACTGGTGTGCAAACGAGCCAAGCCAGGGAGAATTGAGTTCTATTTTAAGCAAAAAGAAATGTTGGAAGAATAGGTCTTATAATACACCATCGTATACTATATGTGAAGATAAGACAGTTAAACCTTCAAATTCGATTAACTTCCAAGACAAAATATACTATTTCTATAACCAAAAAGGAGCTAGTTTTTTCGACGCTTACAGAATATGTACAGACAACAATCAGAACTTGGCCAGCACTGACGATAAGCAATTATCTATTCAGATCATCAAAAAAGCCAAAAAAGCAAGTAAGTACTTTTGCATAATTGTAATAGAGTGTAAGTTTAACTTGTTATTTTTCAATATTTTTCACTTTTAGATTATTGGATAGGTTTAAAAAGCTTTGGGCAATATGGATTTCCAGTAAGCAAATGGCACTGGAATAGCACTGGCAAAGACTTGACTTACACAAATTGGTGTGCTCCACAAACTTACAATTCTAGTATTTATTACAAGTACAGTTGGTGCGGGTACATAGATGTGGGCGAAAAATGTTGGAAACCAGAAGTATGCGACAGAGATTTTGGAAAAGTTCATGGTTTTATTTGTGAAAGCAAAAATGATAAAGGTGTTACCGCTTCTGTTACCACTTCTATCAAAACCACCACTGCTAGGGCTACCAAGACTAAAAATCCCATAACTTATGCCATCATTACCAAAGTTCCCACAACTAATACCATCATTACCAAAGTTCCCACAACTAATACCATCATTACCAAAGTTCCCACAACTAATACCATCATTACCAAAGTT
>JAQFXT010000862.1:0-24192 GCA_034683725.1 Strigamia crassipes | reverse complement strand
GTGAAAAATCAATAAAATTAGTGAAAAATCAATAAAATTAGTGAAAAATCAATAAAATTAGTGAAAAATCAATAAAAGAGCTAAAAAACTTTAAAAAATTGGTTTACTTCTAATTAAACGCTGAGCTGAAATAACCGCCTTGGTTCAAATAGATCCCTGGATAGGCACTAAAAATGCTAATTTGTGCACTGAAATATCTTTTTTAGACACTTATACCTTTTTTAGACACTTAAATACCTTTTTTAGACACTGAAATACCTTTTTTAGACACTTAAATACCTTTTTTAGACACTTAAATACCTTTTTTAGACACTGAAATACCTTTTTTAGACATTAAAATATTTTTTTTAGACACTAAAATACTTTTTTTAAATGCTGAAATGCCGATATTAGGCATAAAAATGCCAATTTAGCATTAAAAAAAATGCCAATTTAGCACTAAAAAATGCCGATTTAGCACTAAAAATGCCGATTTAGCACATTTTATGCGATGAAATGCCTCTTTTAAGCACCAAGATGCCAATTTATGCACAAAATGCTAATTTATGCACTAAAATGCTAATTTATGCACTAAAATGCTAATTTAAGCACAGAAATGTCTCGTTTTAGCACTGAAATGCCTCTTTTTAGCACTATAAGGTCTCTTTAGAGCACCGAAATGCCTCTTTAGAGCACTGAAATGCCTCTTTAGAATACTGAAATGCCTCTTTTTAGCACTGAAATGCCTCTTTTTAGCACTGAAATGCCTATCTAGATAAGAAAATACAAAACATCAAAAGCCACCTGGCTCAAACAATCGCTCAAGTCCAAATAGGCACCAGAGGAGTCGAAACTAAAAAAAAATCTGAGCTTTACAATTTACAAAAAAAATTAATTTTAAATTATTACTTTCTAGCATTACAATAAAAATTAGTTACCTCGTATTTACCTGAATGACGTCTTTGTTAGTTACAGCAGCAGCGTGCACGGCCGTGTTGCCGTTGCTGTCCATTTTCTTCGTATCGACGTCCAGCGACAAAAGCGTCTGCACAACTTTGTACTGTTCGCTTCTCAGAGCGACTAGTAGAGCGGTTTCGCCAGTTTCCCACGCGGTGTCGTTGATCTGACTACATTAAATGAACAAAATAGAAAAATGAAGACAAAAAAATTGCTCCCGAGTTACGGAGTTCAACTCACACCTTGCAAGACCATCTGCTCGAAAACTGTCGGCAAAACCTAAATAAGCTGCCATATGAACAGCCGACCATGTCGGATGTTCTTTCAAAACTTCGCAGAATTTTTGCAACATGTCTTTCGTGCAGAGATACGAACAACAAGCGAGTAGTGGCAACAACGCCTGTTTGTATATGACGAATTTGGATTCCACGTCGATTATGGCTTCCGAACGGAATAAACTGTTAGAGTGTTAATAGAAATCAAAATTATCGAATGTTTTGTTGCGTGATCATGGTGGGATTAATGGGGGTCAAGAACGCAAATGCCCCGAGCCCCACTGATTCTAAAAAGCCTCCTGGTACAATATACACACGTACAAAATGCATGTTTTTGTCTAAAATGAATGTTTTTGTCTAAAATGAATGTTTTTGTCTAAAATGAATGATTTTGTCTAAAATGAATGATTTTGTCTAAAATGAATGATTTTGTCTAAAATGAATGATTTTGTCAAAAATGAATAATTTTGTCTAAAATGAATGATTTTGTCTAAAATGAATGATTTTGTCTAAAAATGAGCTTTTTCGTCTAAAAATGAGCTTATTCGTCTAAAAATGAGCTTTTTCGTCTAAAAATGAGCTTTTTCGTCTAAAAATGAGCTTTTTTGTCTAAAAATGAGCTTTTTCGTCTAAAAATGAACTTTTTCGTCCAAAAATAAAATTTTTCGTCCAAAAATGAAATTTTTTGTCTAAAAATAAACTTTTTCATCTAAAAATGCATGGTTTTGTCTAAAAATAAAAGTTCTTGTCTAAAAATGAACGTTCTTGTCTAAAATTGAACGTTTTTGTCTGTAAATAAATTTTATTTTGGCTGAAAATGCATTTATTGTGTCTGAAAATTCATTTTTAACATTTTTTTCTCCAGAAAATGCACATTTTAAAAATGCATTTTTTTTGTCTGAATTAGTTTATTTGATTGAAATGCATTTATTTTGGCTAAAAATGTATTTATTTATCTAATAATGTATTTATTTACCTAAAAATGCATTTTTTTGTCTGAAACATTTAATTTGTCTGAAACATTTAATTTGTCTAAAAATGCATTTATTTGAGTTAAAAATGCATTTGTTTACCTTAAAATGTATTTATTTCTAAAAACTCATTTTTTTTATTTTTTGTCTGAAAATGCATTTATTTAGTCTAAAAATGCCTCTATTTGTATAAAAATTTATTTCATGCATTTTTATCCAAAAAATCCATATTTTATACATAAACAAAATGCATTGTCTGGAAATGTTTTCTTTTCCCAAAAAAATGCATCACTTCACTTAAAAAAATCCATTTTCTACCATAAAAATAAAATCTTCTCGAGCCAAACTAAATATACTCCCCTTAAAAATCCATTAACCATTTACCCAAATAAAAAATAAAAAAATTAAAAAAATTAATTAAAAAAGTTTTTCTCAACCAAAAATATTTTCAACATCTCCTAATTCCCCAAAACCCCTCAAAACCCCAATCCAGCCCTACACGTTCCCCGAAACCACCTCACCTATAAGCCATACTCAAAGACGATTGATAATCTTTATGTAAAACTATATCGTAAATTCCTTCCAACGGTCCATAAATAACTAAACCCTCTTCCCTGCAATGAACAGGCTGACGAATGTAAGTGTCAGTTTTAACTTCTAGTACTGTGTCGGTCGATACACCGTCACTCAGTGTTCGCAGCAAAGAACCGGCGATGTTTCCCAACACGGAACCGAACAGTTTGGCCATTCTACCGATAAAAAAAAATAAAAAACACAAAAATTTTTACTTTAATTTCAATCTCGACAATTTTCTCAATCAATATACCTTTTATTATTGATTAATCTTCAAGTTTTGTTGTCGTAATCGTGCGCAGTTTGTCATAAACACTCGTGTCGGTGCATTAAACCTATGGAGAAAATAAACATTGAGGAAACGGAAAATCCTCGTGTCATTGTTACTACTCACCTTTATCTTTGGATTTATGTTTTATTTGTTAATAATACTGAAGTTTTCTTTATTCAAAGTCTGATTTGGAGGAAAGTCTTGCGGAATGCCAGCTGCCTTCACGATGATAAGAAGCGAGCCGATAACGGCGCTTAGTTTAGTACGGAAATTCGTCGGTGGGAGTCACGTCACTTTACTACTCTCGACGCCGTTAAGTAACATTGTGAGAATTTTGAATTTTTAAACTGAGTTCAATAATAAAGCTGCAAAAAAGGGGTGAAATAACAAAACCAGTTTGTTAATTACGTAAAAAATTTACAATAAAAACAAAAACTTTAGGTGGAAAGTGGAAGAATCATAAATTTAGAAAACGCCATCTTGATAATAAACATGTGTTTTAGACCACTAGATGGCACCATCAAGTTTTTGCATTGACCATGAATTAAACCCATATAGCCAGTGCCTTTTTCTTGCGTTCATAGTTGTCCTGGAATATTATTTCATTCATTCTTATTTTATTTGTAAAAACCATTCTATGATTGATGACTCTGCATAGCATTTTCACAGATTACCTCACATCTGCCAACAATAGACTCTAATGATCTTTAGGGATTAGGAATTAGGATCAAACAAATCCCAGAAGTTCACAAAGTTGCAATATTTGATGTCCCCAGCTCTACATAAGAAAAAATTAATATAAAATCAGAATTAATTTCTGCAAGCTTAATTCAAACAAAATATTGATGAATACAGAAGTGTCTGCATCTCCCTAATAATAAATTTGCATTATACAGTAAATTACACACATAAATGGTTAATTACTTGCGAGTAAATCCATCAAATGGCTGCTAAATCACTGCAAATGCACACGCAGCTCTGATATCCATTTTTTTTTTTTTTACGAGCTCAGAACAAGCCGCTGGACGATTCGGTTTCGAAAACAAGCTTGTCCACATACCCAAGTGACATTTTATCCGAGTGATTAGCAGAGAAATAAATTCACCACTCCGCTATAAGACGATTAAGTCGGCTGCCAACCCCTTTCCATTATGCAACTACACTGAACGTCAGCTTATGTTGTAAATCACCCACTTGCCATCGCCACACCTACATCATTCCATTTCCATTTTTTTTTAAATAACAAAAATAATAAAAATAAAATAAATACATAAAAATATTTTTTATTTGATTTGCCACTAAAAATAACTAGATTTTACACCAGACACTATTTTATTGAATAGACACACTAAAAATAACGATTTTACACCAGATTTGAATATTAGTAATTTTAGTAATTTAAGTAATTTTAAAAGAAATGGTTCGTAGCTGGTCGATTGAAAGTAAAAGTCAGGGATTTCTAGTGTAAAAATAAGGGGGGAAAAGTGAATAAATAATATAATTTTATTCCAAATTATTTTTTCTTCTTTTTCGTTTCCACTTTCACAGTCGAGCGAGAAAAGTGGCAAATCAAATTTCTCGGCGAGGATATAAATAACGCTTAAAACACACTCGATAGCGAGCGGCCGAGCACTGCAGAATAAAAAAAATATATATAAATGGAGTGGTTCGATAACACATTTGGAGTGTTTTATTTAATGGCACTTGTCAAACGTCGATTAGTTTGCTTTCCGCTTTTTGTTTTGCGACTCTGCAAACAGTTAATTATCAGGTGCAGCGCTTTTGCGTCTTTTTATTACGCTCCAATGTGTTGGAATGCGATGTTGAAAATTATGTGTCGCAAGTAGGCAATGCATTTTAATAGGAAAAAAAATGTTTTAAAAAAAATATGGTAGGGGAGAAAAAGATATTAGTGCGCTTTCTTTGACGTGTAACGTAATTCGACCATAAATTTTAACTGAGAAAGTGCGCAGAGTAGGAAGTTTTTAAAATGTTAAAAAAGAAATGGAAAGAGGAGACCACAATAAAAGAGACTGGGGGCTGGGGGTGATAAAGTTTTGATGTTTTTGATGTTTTTTAGATGTAATTAGGTGGGTTTTATGCATCTTTGATTGGTTTTAGGGTTTGTTGTTTGTTTTGTTTGGGTGGGATCGATCGAGGAGTGTTTTTTTTTAAGGTTTTTTTTTTTTTTTTTTTTTTTTTTTTTTTTTTTTTTTTTAAAGAGAGTTTTTGATTTTTTTTAAATTTGGTGTACTTGGAATTGCATAGGTGAGAATAGAAAGGCCAAGCGGGACGTCTGGGTTAACTTCTGCATGACCGAGTTGCCAGACTATTACAGTCGATATTTTGAATTTGGCAAGTCCGAGGGCGAGCAACCATTGGTGCAGAAACATGCCGCTGTGGTGGCGTGGTTGGTATAGTTTGTTTACAAATTACAGTTGTGTAAATGAGATAAATTAGTGGTTTTGTACGGTGTAAATTAGTTTGGACGTGGTAATTTGTGTGTTATTTTAGCTGTGAATTTGGCTGGTTGTGCTGAAATGTTTTTTTTTTTTTTTTTTATTTATTTTGTTTTAAATTTAAGAAATATGAAAAATTAATACAAATTTGATTAAAATAAAATACAATTTTTTTTTTTATGTTTATAAAATCAAATTTAACTAAAAAAAATAAATTAATTAAATTAAATTGAATAAATAGTCACAAAAAAGCATAATTCCCTATAAAAAACAAATTAAAATAAAAAAAAATTAATTTCCAAAAAAAAAAAAAATTAAAAATTCCAAAAAAATAATTAAAAAAAAAAAAAAAAAACTAGAAAAACAAAAAACTGACCACAACAAAATTAATCCGACCATTTCTTCATGTTCCATCAAGACTAAACGGAAAATCGTGATTCATTCAACCAAAACCCCCAAAAAAAACACCACAAAAACAAAATAAAAACACACAAAACAACACAATCAAAGCAAGTTAAGCAACAACCGAGTGTAAAAACTAAAAAAAAAAGCTTATTCACAGTGTTAGCCATCGCATAAAGAGGAAGAGGGGGCAGTCAAGGGGGTAGAGGGGAGAAGGGATTACGTGGAGGTCGGTGGTTAGTATATAAGGGTGTTTCTGTTATCGCGAGATCACTGAAGTCCCCGCTTTGACACATTCGCCGCTTTTGCACTTATCTACCGCACAAAACTCGCACAACTCACACCTCCCGAAAAAATCCACCGATACAATTCACTATTCCACCGCAAAGAGACATTTCTGACAACACTGTGTGGGTGGGTGATTGAGGAAAGCGAAAATCAATTTAAGCAGCGGATGCAGCTCTTCATTTCTTGGCTCAATTTTTATTTTATCCCATTCGCGCAATTTTCCACTTACCGCTTTTTACAAAGAGGAAAAAAAAAAAAAGAAAAAAAAAGTCCAATTTCGGAGCCTCGGTGCGAGATTAAGCAGAGGGGTGTCGAGAGAGCCTCGTTTGACCACTGCCGTATAGTGAAATAAATGCCGCCCCTTGTGTGAGCAACGAAACGGGCGGAAATAGATCCCCAAACACCACAAGAGGAGCGACGTGGGGTGGAGGAAAAGGCTCCTCCTAGTGGGGATAACATCACCATTAGCCATTCATGCAAACATCCTGTGAATGAACAATCGCCAGACAGAATAAGGTCAAGATGGGGCATGATTCCTTTAGCAATTACCCCAATTCAATTGGACAAAGACCAAAAATTCAATTAACTTGTTTGTAAATTGAAAAATTGAAAAATTGAAGAAAAAAAAAATTGGAAAAAAATTCCTGAATTAATAAATAAATTTTTATTTTTTTTTCGATTTATTTTTGGGATTTGTGATTTATTTTTTTGGGAATTGTCGAATTGATGGAAAAAAAAGAGTGTTGTAGAACGAGAGCGATTACAAGTACAAAGAGGAGCGAGTGAGCTCGACACTTATGACCTCACTCGAAGCTCATTGGAGGAAATCGACGAGAGGGTGGCTTCGGTACACGCTTGCGAACGCGTGTATACATACGTTGGGTAGATACGATAGGAAACACATCGTGGTCGGGTGCGAGGCGGAAAGTAAATGTGGGAGGACGAGACGCGAGACGTGATTTTTTTGTTGCGAGCGACGCTGAAATGAATACTGCCGAAAAAGTTGAAACGGCCGACATGAGCTCGATGCCAACATGAATCGGCCCGTCGACGTCAATTTCGTTTTTTGGTTCATACTCGTTTGTCTCGTCGACGCAACTTCGGCCAACTGGTGGTAAGTACCATTTTTAGTCCGACTTTTGACCAGCGAATAAAAAGCGCACGTGTTTCGCATAACGAGCAAATTGCTCCGACGCGCAATGACTACAAATTTTTAAAAGTTTAAAAAAAAATATTATACATGAATATTTTATATTTAAAACAACAAAAAAAACACTAAAATAACAACAACAAAAAAACCTACTGCAAATTGCTTCCAAGTAAAACGAAATTTAGAGCCAACTAAATCTGTTTTATTTACTCGGCGGACTTAGGTATTGCGGGGCCTCTAAACACAAAAAAAAAAGTTAATTTAAAAAAATTTAAAAAAAAATACATTTATTATTATCTTTTTATATATAGTAAATATAAATAAATACTTACAAATCCGATTTAAATACATCGAAATCATTTTATCGTTATTTTTCTGCTTTTGACGGTGGAAAATTCGTCGATTTATATCGTTGAAGCAAAGAGTTCGCAGCTTATTATGGGATTTTTTCGGGGTCCCCGATGGGTGGGGGCCCCTAAGCAACTGCTTATTTTGCTTATACGTAATCCTCTTACCCGTTGTTTACCTCTAGTCTTCTACAAATGAAGAAAATCAAAATAAATCAAAATAAATCAAAATCTAGTGACGTATATTTTTTAAACTTTAATTTACTGTTTAAAAACATATGAATTTGCAATTTGGGGACGTGGAAAGAGAAAAAGAAAAAAAAAAGCACAGAGGGTAAACAAGGGCTGATGTTGGTTGGAGGGGGGGGATGAAATGGGGGGGGTTTTCTCTGCACTTAACTGCAAAGAAGATTAAGTGCCAATCTAAATAAAAGCTTCACATATCCACATATATGTTTAGGCAGACAAGTAATGATTGGATATATACGTAGGTGTATTATCTTGTCATCACTTGTTTGATAAATAAAAACTAAACGTTGGCGATTTAAGACCGAACTCCCTCGGTTATGTAATCACACTCTTCCACGAATGCGGGAGTCATTACGGGTGTCATGTAGTCTTATCTGGTGGTTGCCGCCTTGCCCATTAAACGATCGACCATATTAATTTATGGCCAACCAAGACGGCGCCCTGGCTGCAATCGATATACACCTTTTAAAAATTGACAAACACGGGAAATACCTGCCGGTGACTAACCTCACACCTTACCGCAGTAATAATAACGTTTCAAGCAATGGATTATGATTTTATTTGTATTATAACTTAAGATTATAACGCAAGACGTGAGATCTTAGATTATTTTTTAGTTTAATCGAAGCAGAATTAACTCGATGGTCCGAATCGACACTAGGGCGGCGCAACAGTAAAATGTTTTTCAAATTTTTATTTACGTTCATCAAACTTTAAAGTACTATGCACGGATCGATTTGTCTCGATGATTCAAATCGCTCTAGTAGTTTGAAAAATATCGCGTATAGAACAGTAGATCATCAAAACGGGCGCCATTTGCAATAATCTTTACGTTTTAAATTTAACCCATCATTTTAAACGTTATACGAGTAATTATTTAGAAATAATTTAATCTAAAAAATAGATTATAATCTGCTGCGTGAAACCCTTCTGTACGTATTTCTATACACGATTATTCCGCGAATTATTGCGAAGTAATAATGGCGGACCCACGCGTGTAACCTAAGCACAAAATATTTTTGGCCTCCTCCCCCCAAAAAAAAAAAATTTTAATTTAAACAAAATCTAAAAAACACACCTATTATTATCTTTTTACATATAATAAATACAAATAAATTACTTACAAAGTTAGAAATAAAAATTATATTTCCGATTTAAATACATCAAAAACATCAAAATCATTATAACATTTGTTTTCTGCTTTTGACGGTAAAAAATTGGTCGATTATATCGTTGAAGCAAAGAGTTCGCAGCTTATTACGGGATTTTTTCGGGGTCCCCATGAGTGGGGGCCCCGAAACAACCGCTTATTTTGCTTATACGTAAGTCCGCCCCTGATGGCAGATATATTTTTATTTTTAATATGTACGTAGTTCCCGCTCGTTCTTTGTTTAATCAATCACTGTAAGTGGTTTAAATGATGCGATGAAGCGATGAAGCGTAGATTTGGAGGAAAAAAATTGTAAACTTCTCCCCGGATTTGATTTATTTGAGAAAGTAATGCAAGCAGAAATAATATCATTAGAGTGTGGATGAACCAAACTGTAAACGAACGTCACCAGCTGCTACTTTCATGCATCGATGAGAGAGCGGATCGTGTGCACACTCAAATTCATTCCACTTTGCTAACGAAAATCCCTCTCCCCCTCGTTTTCAATATTGACTAAACACAAGAAAGCAATTGGCTTTGCCCCGCTTTGCCCACCCGCGTCTTCCGCCGTGTTGCCGGACCCCACACGCCCTAGCCACCAGTTTTCTAATCTTTACGATCGCGAATAAAAATATTTTTAACTCAAAAAAAAAAAAAAAAAAAAAAAAAAAAAAAAATGGTGGCCCGCCCCTAGAAAGTCATTAAAACGAGGTGCTTATTTTTCAGGTTGCTGGGAATGCCAAGCACTTACCAAAGCACGTTGGAACTCAAGGCCACCAACTACAAGCAACATTGCAGCAAGCTGCATTATTTAGTCAAGCGGCAACGAGAACTTTGCGATCTGAGCGAGAATGTGCTGAAATCGGTTGGAAACGGAGCGAAAATGGGCATCGACGAGTGCCAGTATCAGTTTCGGATGTCCAGGTGGAATTGTTCGACTTTTTCCGATTCGCCGTCGGTTTTCGGCGGGATGCTGAAAATAAGTAAGTTATAAGATTATTTTCGAATGACTTTTGTCTTCTATAGTAATGATACGAACGTAGTTTGCAGGGAGCAGAGAAAAGGCGTACGTTTACGCGGTGTCGGCTGCAGGTGTCGCGTATAGTATCACTCGGTCGTGCAGCAAAGGAGAGATCGCGGAATGCGGTTGCGACGATAAAGTCAGGACTAAATCGACCAAAGGAAAATGGGAGTGGGGCGGATGCTCCGAGGACGTACGGTTTGGTGAATCGTTCAGTAAGGATTTCGTTGACTCGAGGGAAAACGAGAACGAGGCCGAGGGACTTATGAATTTGCACAATAACGAAGCGGGGAGACGGGTATGTTCACTAATGAATCGTAAATTACTCACAATTCATCCACAAGTATGAATTACATCGTTATTTATGCTCGTCGTTTATTGGCTGTCGTGTTTGAGGGTCCGTCCGAAGCGAGGAGGTCGCCAATGCAGGAAATCTCGTACGGGCTAAGATTTTGAATTTCAAAATTCTTGAAATTTTGAAAATCTTAAAAATCTTTTAGAAATTCTCTAGAAATCCTCTGGAAATTCTAGAAATCCATGAAATCTTCTAGAAATCCTGTGGAAATCTTAGAAATCCATGAAATCTTCTAAATTGGTGCAAAATTTGCGAGGGGATAGCCAATGCAGGAAATCTCGTATGGTTAAGAGTTTGGATTTCAAAATCCTAGAAATCCAAGAAATTTTGGAAATCCAAGAAATTTTGGAGATCTAAGAAATTTTGGAAATCCTGGAAATCTTAGAAATCTTCTAGAAATCCTAGAAATCCTTTAATATCCTAGAAATTTATGAAATCTTCTAAATTGGTTCAAAATTTGTAGCAAAATCAAACAAAATCTATAAAGAAATCTGCCAAAAATCTTCACATCCAGAGCAAATTCCTCAAATCTTTAGAAAATCTTGAAATTTTGAAATCCTGAAAATACATAAAATCGCTGAAAATCATTAAGAAATTCGCCTGAAATTCTGAGAAATTTTTTAAAATCCTGAAAAATCCATCTAAAATTCTAAAATCTTCAGGATTTCATCAGGATTTCAAAATCTCGTACGCAATTTTTGCGATTGGCTGCCCTCTCGGTCCCACAGCGACCACAGCATGTTCCATACTTCTGGGTGATTCGCAAATGTCGAAAACATCGCAGATTTGCAGTGCAAAAAGATGCGAAATATCACGAGATTAATAAATAAATTTAAAAAAGTAAATAAATCTCACATCAGCTTTTGGAGCCTTGTTTAAGGCCCTGTCCAGCGGATCTTAGGGGTGTTGAACAGTAGTTTCCCACACTTTAGTGAAAAGGGAAAATACTCAAAACATATTAGCGAATGTTACCAACTAAATTGATAAATGTTATTAATTTAGGGGAATATTGGAATAATTTTAAGATGGCTGCAATTTACAGGTGTCTCAAAATTGGTTTTAGTGCAAACACATCATAAATACCAATGTATACTCCCCATACAAAAAAAGTTGATCATTTTGAGATTATTGTGCGATCATTTTTAGACAGTTTAATCATACGAACATCATAATATAATCATTCCTGTTAATATGATCATATCAGACAGAAAATTTTGGTGATTCTAAAACTATTTAATCATAAGCACTTTATAGTCTTTTATGACTAAAATAAAAATTATGATTAAATTATGATGAAAGTTGAGCTTAAAAATGACGAAAAAATGATTAATTTTTTTTGTAAGGGTCATCATTAATGCGCGGGTCTCTAATAGAGTGCGGGAAAATTCCATTTTGCCTATAGTTTGCTCGCGTACAACCAGAGGATTTACGGTCAAGACCGAGAGAATTGGGCAATCGTGCGAAAGTGGGGAAACTCTCCTGGCAAAATTAATCTGGATCTGGCAAAGATAGAAATTGTTGCTGTATTTCAATTAATACTTTTATCTTTTTTTTGTATAATGTAAACAATTTTAAATGAATGAAAATAATGACGATCCAATTATTTTTGCAGTCTATTCGTTCGAAAATGGAACTGGTGTGCAAATGTCACGGAGTGTCGGGCAGTTGTTCGGTGAGAGTTTGTTGGCGGCGCATGGCAACATTTCGACTAGTGGGTGACGAACTCACAGCCAGGCTGGATGGAGCATCCTTTGTTAAGATGGTGAAAAGGAAAAAGAAAAGATTGCGTCCTATGAGTAAAAATCGTAAAAAGCCCACGAAGAAAGACCTCGTTTATTTAGAAGAATCGCTCGACTATTGTGAAAGAAATGAAAGGTTTTATAGCATTAATTTAAAAAAATAAAATTATAGTATACTGTGCACGAACCAAACATAGAACGAGTTCTAAGAATGTGTACAGAAAAATCTTCGCTGTTTTGGTTCAAGCTCACCTGCAGAATAAGCGTTTTTAGCTGTGTCCGCTAGATGGCGCAAAAGTTCATTGATTATTTGTGACAACTTGACGTTTTAATGATTTCACAGCTTGACCTAAACCCAAAACGTGTAGATTATTCTGTGACATCATTTACATCTAGAATGCATTGTTACCGTATTTCTTCGATTAAAAGCCGCGGTTTTTATTACAAATCGCCTCTCTTGTCCCCGGCTACTATACGAAGCAGTGGTTGTTTTTCAGTCTTTTCATTCATTCTATGCTCGTTTTGAGATTCAAAACATACATAGAACGAACGTTACAGCTGTGAAATGAACGTGAAATGTTTCTTCCAAGTTCATTTTAGTTTATTTGTGACCTCGATTTTTAGCTGAGGGCTACTATTCGAGGGCGGCTTTTAATCGATGAAATACGGTATGTCCAAATTTTTTATTGCTGGGGATTAGTTGGGTCCGAGTCCTTGTAAACCTGTCCAGACAGTGCTATGTTTGGTTCGTACACAGTAAGCTATATCTGAAAACATGAGAACATTGGTGAGTTGAATTGTCAGTAGTAATATACCGAATACGCCGAGTAATGGTCGAACATTTAAGTCTGCACGAATCTTGTCTGAAAAATGATGAGTGCTGACCTAATTGTGACCATTACTAAAGCGCAAGGTGCATTTTGTGATAATTTACCAATAGAAAATCAGAGACTATGAGGAGTTCAAACGTGATCAAAACGCCATTGGGATTTTTTTGTAAAAACCAGCAACAGGTGGCGAAAAGGACCATGTTCAAATTTTTAAAATGGTGAATCCAGCCATCACTCCGAAGGCAAATGGTGTTTGTTACGCGCTTCGGGATTGGTCGAATGAACCATGGCCGTTTATTAACGTCCTCCTCATTGGTCATCAGTCTCTGACGCAGCTAGTGGTAAATTCTCAGTAAATTAAACGTAAAGAATTCAAAGAAACATGAACTGGAAAGAGAAAAATTAACTAGTTTGTAGGCAACTTTTCACATTTGTCTGAAATTCAACTTACCACTTTGTCATGACCAAGAAATGTGTAAAAAGTCATTAATTGCATTCACAGTTTGTTTAAATGGTTTTTTGTTTTTGTAAACAACAAAAACACGGCTAACTGAATGCGTAAAAGATTATTTCGAGGGGATAGCCAATGCTGGAAATCTCGTACAGGCTAAGATTTTGGATTCCAAAATTCATGAAATCCTGGAAAATCCTAGAAATCCATGAAATTGTATAAATCGTTGAGAAACTAGCAAAAATAAGCAAAATGTATAAAGAAATTTACCTTAAATCTTCAAATCCACAGCAAATCCCTGAAATCTTTAGCAAATCTTTGAAATCTTACAAATCTTTAAAATCTTACAAATCTCTGAAATTCATGAAATTCCCGAAATCCTAGAAATGTTGGAATCGATCAAAATCTTTTTAAAATCCACCTGAAATCTTCTTAAAATCCTGAAATTTTTGGGATTTCAACAAGATTTTAAAATCTCTTACGCGATTTTTGTCATTATTTGGCTTCCGAGTTGTTTATAGTTCAAATTTTGGGTTTTACAAGTTAACAGCAATTAAAATTCCTCCATTTTTACCAATCAACAAACTATGGCCCAATCTTTGAACACAATTATGCTTTTACTCACATTTTTTGCTGCTGGATGCTTCACCATGCAAGCAATTTTGAATTTTAAATGTAAAAAAAAAAAAAATTTGATTTTACCAATTTTTGATAATTTTTCATTTTGTTTTGTAGCATTGGTGTATTGGGCACACAAGGTCGAACGTGTAACCGCAGTAGCTACGGCATGGACGGATGTCGACTTTTATGTTGTGGACGAGGCTATCACACTTTAATCCACGAAGTAACCGACAAATGTAACTGTCGCTTTGTTTGGTGTTGTCGTGTCATGTGTGAACAGTGCACCAGCATGGTGGATGAAACGCGCTGCAACTGAACATTTCTGCCGCTATTTGTATATTATTTCCTAAAAATATAAATATTTGATTTGTTATCTTTTCTTTTGATTATCACACCGCTATTTATTACAATCGTCGTTTGTTTTGCCACTAATTCCGCAAAACGAGTTTAATTACATTTCATTTGTGACATTTCTCAAGATATCCAGCGTGTAATCTTTGTTACACCGACAACTCGAAAACACTAGGCGCAATCATAAAGTAATTTAGACTAAACAGCAGTAATGGGCATGCGCATGACATTTAAACAACAAAAACATGTTAAACTGCGTGTTAAACATCACTTTATGAATGCGCCTATTTTTCCAAGCAATTAGAGCGCAGAATTCCACACTTATTCTCTATTGTGCGCTCTGTTTTTGTGTATTAACTCAATATATAAAGTATAAGAGGTGAAATTAATGTAACGTAAATAAAAGAGTTTGGCTGTTTTTGAGCAATTTATGCAATTTCTTAATAAAACTTACCGTAATCAATTGAAATGTTTGAATACGTTGAACTTGTCGCCATCTATTGGCCGCGAATTCGTTTTTTAATCCAAGTGTTACAGCGCAGCCGAGGGAGTAGCCAATTGCAAAAATCACGTGCGAGATTTTGAAATTTTGAAGATTTCAGGATTTCAGAAGGATTTTGATCGATTTTAGGAGAATTTCTCAGAATTTCTTAAAGATTTTGATCGATTTTTTTAGGATTTTCAGAATTTCGAGATTTCCAGATTTCCGAGATTTCCAGAATTTCCGAGAATTTCCGAGATTTTCAGAATTTGAGAGCTTTCTTGGATTTCAAAAATTTGCTGAAGATTTGAAGAATTTGCTTTAGATTTGAAGATTTTAGAGATTTGCAGTGGAGTTGAAGATTCCAGGCGGATTTCTTCATAAATTTTACTACAAATTTTGCAATAATTTAGAAGATTTCATGGATTTCTCGGATTTTCAAAGAATTTCTAGAGTTTTTAGGATATCTAGAGGATTTCTAGGAGTTCTTGGATTTTAAAAATCCAAAATCTTAGCCCAGTCAGTGTTGCAGCGCAGCCAATTCAAAATGTTGCGGCGCAGCCTATTCAAAGTGTTGCGGCGCAGCCTATTCAAAGTGTTGCGGCGCAGCCCACATGCTCTTCAATAACTCAATTAGCATACATTAAAATAAGGTAAAAAAAAAATAAGTTTTGCATATTTTTATTACATTTTAATTTTTACTATTTTTTTATTCTTCTTAGCTGAACACTTTTAAAAATTTTCTTTAACAAACTTTCCATAAGCATTACAATCCCAAATGTTTATCAATATATAAACAAATATCAATTCAAAAGAAAAAAGCGCGGAAAATATAAAGCAGGAAATATTGAACAGGAGCGGAAACGGCTTCTTTTTCGAGTCAATTCCAGAATCAAGTATCAAGTTTCGAGTTTCTCCTAACCATAACGTACGTCCAAGCAAGGCGCGGTCCTACGGACCACACTACGATCATTCAGGTATAGAGTCTGCAACAAAGTGAGATCAACTTCCATTACGAGTGCATGAAATCGGTCTCCAACCACCAAGGTTGCCACTTAAGACCCCCATTGTGGTATTCTTAATACCAAAAGAAAACTTAAAACCTATTCAGATAACTTATAAACGAGTGACGATGCTAGTGAATTGAACCCGCTTGGCCAGCCATTATTATTCACTACTCTTCTGACTTCTGTGATGGGAAATGGGGCTTGAGAAATAATACATTTTTAGAATTATTTTATTATTATTTCTTTTAGTTCGTGACGCCATTACTTGTCTTCTCTAACACGGTAACAGCGGAGGCGGAGGGCAAGGTTCCGGGATACAGTTAGGCAGGGGGCACGGAGGGCAACACCTCGGAACGGGGGGCGGACAACAGGGCGGTGGGCAACACGGGGCACACGGAGAAGGACAACCTGCTGGCGGGCAGGGTGATGGGCAACATGGCGGCGGGCACGGCGGGGAGCACGGCGTGGGGCAACAACAAGGGGCACACGGTGTACACAAACTAATGTATGGTGAACATGGTGGGCACGGTCTTAGAACACAAGATGGGCCCGGTCCCGGAGAACAGGGGTTGCATTTGGCCGGAGGGCAGGGGCACGGGAGATTGCACGGAGGGGAACACGGAATGGGGCAGGGGCAGGGTAGACATGGCGGAGGACACGGTTTAGGACAGGGATAACAAGATGAAGTTGGACCGCATTGAGCACATGGAGAGCACGGTGTTAATGGACCACATGGAAAACATGGGTTACATGGATTGAATGCAGGACCACAGGGAGTACATTGATTAAATGGCCCGCAAGGCCCGCATGGGCCACCTGGGCCACAAGGACCGCAAGGGCCGCAAGGACCACACGGGCCGCAAGGACCACAGGAAAGAGGACCGCAAGGGCCACATGGACCGCAAGGACCTGGGCCGCAAGGACCACAGGGGCCGCACGGACCACAGGGACCTGGGCCACAAGGACCACAAGGGCCGCATGAACCACAAGCACCTGGGCCACAAGGACCACAGGGGCCGCATGGACCACAAGGACCTGGGCCACAAGGACCACAGGGACCGCATGGGCCACAAGGACCTGGACCGCATGGGCCACAAGGACCGCATGGGCCACAAGGACCGCATGGGCCACAAGGTCCCGGACCGCATGGGCCACAAGGTCCCGGACCGCATGGGCCACAAAATCCCGGACCGCATGGGCCACAAGGACCCGGACCGCATGGGCCACAAGGACCCGGACCGCATGGGCCACAAGGACCCGGACCGCATGGGCCACAAGGACCGCAGGGGCCATATGGGCCACAAGAACCGAATGGGCCACATGGACCGCATGGGCCACATGGACCACAAGGGCCGCATGAAGGGCCGCATGAAGGGCCGCATGGGCCGCATGAAGGACCGCATGGGCCGCAAGGACCGCATGGGCCGCAAGGACCGCATGGGCCACAAGGACCGCATGGGCCAGAAGGACCGCATGGGCCAGAAGGACCACATGGAGACGGACATGGACACGGAGGAATAAAGGGAGGACAAGGACAAGGGCATGGACAAGGACATTTTGGATAAACAGATCGAGGTAGACATTTGGGTCTGCATCTAGGACGGCAACCTGGGCGGCAGATGGGTCTGCATCTAGGATAGCAAGGACCACATGGAGAAGGGCATCGGGGAGGGCACTTTGGGGCACAGCATGGCTTAGGACATTGCGGTGGGCATGGCGGCGGGCACGATGATGGTGGACACGCGGGTTGCGGTGTGGTGGGTCGCGAAGCAGAGGGCGGGCTACTAGGTGGACACTCGTTTGGAAGCGATCCCCCGGCACTTTGTCTTCTTGCACATTCGGTGGACGATTTCGATGGTTCTTCATTCAAGCTCTGCTGAGACGAGTCATTGAAATTCTCAGCACATTTTCTATCTCTCGCAATTGAAATTGATGACGTGTCCGCAGATGGTCGACTGGAGTCATTGTTCAAGTAAGGCGTCGAGTCTGTCGAACCTCCCGCAGTCTGCCGCGGAAATTCAGTTTTCGGTCGTGGAGGAATAGTCTGTTTGATACAATCTTTTTTGGCCAGAAACGGTGAGGATCGTTCAACACTCATGGATTTTGTTACGTTTTGCAACGGCACTTTCTTGGCTAAACTAAAACGTGGCGCTTCCACGCTATTCCGAGACGTCGATTGCCGAACCGAGTCAGCATTCTGAGGTAAATAATTTCCAAATGAAGACGGTATTGCAGTCTGAGACGGCGACTTACCACTCTTTTTGCGGGTAAATTCGGCCTTGAATGGCGACACTGGACATCCTCCAGCCGTTTGTCTCGAATGTTCGTTCTTAAATGGCGGTGGGATCGAACCGCCGGCGCCCGGCCTTCCGGGACAACCAGTCGGAGGGACTGGCGGCGGAGTTGGATGGGGACTGCTAGGAGGTTTCGGACTTAAAAAGCGTGGTGGGCACGGTGGCAAGCAGCACGGCGGCGGACAGGGCGGGCACACGGGTTTACACGACGGCATGGGTGGAGGCTCCCGACAAGCCGGTGGACTAGCTGGCGGAACACTCGCGAACGAAGCCGGCGGTCCGCTCGGGATGTTGGTCGGACACGTTTTTGGTTTGGGACACGGAAGACTAGGCGACGTCGGGCACGGCGGTGGGCAGCCCGGTGCGCAGTTGATCTTCTTCCGGCACGACGTGCGCTGTTCGTTGAAGTGGTAACCGCTCGGCACGCAGTTGGTGTTCATCAGCGGCGCGGTCGGCACGTACCCGTCGCCGCAGTAGGGCCCTGGGCCCTTCGTTTCTCTCTTGTTGCACTCGCCCTTGTCCTCGGCGTAATTGAACAGCGGCGGCAGGTCTTCCGCGCATGGCGGCTCGTCCGGCGTGAACTTGTCCATGTCGTTCGGCACGATCGTCGTGTCCGGCAATATCATCATTCGTTTTTTGCACACTTGAGGCAGCTGGCACGGGTCGGTTGTCTTGATGTTTCGCTCGTACTGCAACACCTCGTTGTCGGTGCCTCTGGACCCGTCGCAGCAGCATTTCGAACGGTCGGTCGTGTGCCATTCGCGCTCTCCAAGAGCGTTCGAGTACGGCACGCAGCAGGAAGGCGGCAGAGGCGGCAGGCACGGAATGCAAGGCATTTGCGGCCGTATCGGCGGCTTGCAGCTGTCGCAGTTATCCTGGAACGCGTCGTCGGGCGTGGGCAGTATGGGCCCCGGCACTGGAGTTTGTTCGCATCGGGAGTTGTAGTCGCCTTCTTTGCGTCGGTATTCGTGAACTTCCTCCTCTTTGAAATGAAAATTGGAGGGTACGGACATCGCTTTCAGACGGAATGTCGCTTCTCCGTAGTTGAATCGCCAACAAACCGACGGTTTTTTTTGCTCGATCGATTCGTTGTCTATAAATGGTGGTTGGGAAGGCGAACCCAACCATCCGTACCCACTGGGACAGTTCTCCTTCAAATAACTATGCGACTCTTCTTCCTCCTTGTGGACGTCGTTCGGGGTCGCCTTGGCTATTGCGCTCCATTGTGGGCCGTCCACTTGGAATCGCCAGCACACGTTTCCCGGAAGGTGCGCGAGTCCAGACCGGATCCATGTCTGGCCACCTCCACCCATTTAGGTCACCTAAATCAACAAAAACTACTAAATACAATGGAAATATCGACTAAACTAATTGATAAATTGATTAAATACAATGGAAATATCGACTAAATTAGTTTTCACACAAAACTAATTTGATTTAGTCGATATTTACATTGTATTTTATAGTTTTTATTTTTTTTTAAATTTATTTAATGGAGAACAACAAAAACTACAAAACACAATGGAAATATCGACTAAATCAATTAGTTTTGTATGAAAATCACCAAGTGGAACGTCCAGAATTAGTAATGGAAGCCTTGAATAGGCCTAAATTCTAATCACCTTTTTTTGTTCTTTTTTCTACTAGAAAATGCTTCCAACGTTTTCCGCTCCTTTATGTTTGTGTTTTAGTATCGATTCTTGCGCTGCACAATTAATCTCGTATCAATTTCTTACATAACAACGTGAAACGGTAAATTTTGTTTAAGTTTTGACCAAGATGCAGAGATGAGGGCGATATCTTCAGTTTGCAGCATATTTAAAATACTCATAATTAAGTTAATTTTGATTAATTTCAAATTACTCTGTCGTGTGAAGTATATGCGCCCCTTTTTAAATTTAGACGGTTGTCCTTTTCTTGCTGTTTTTTTTTTAAAACCAATTTTATCTTTACATCATCTCTGCATATTCTCCGGACGCACGTAGGCCCGGGCCGAATCCAAAATGGAACATGTATCAAAGTCACGTTGCGCACACCTCGAGAGCCACGAACTTGTTCATTGTTGAATTACTCATTGTATGTGTGTAACAAAACTACATTCGATCGATCTAAAAATGCTCTGTGTGTTTCTATAGTCAATTAAATTATTATTATCACTTCAAATACATTAAATGAATAAACAAAAAAGGATTCGCATTTTTATTATCGACTTAAATTACACGAAATAATTCATTCATTTATTCATGTAAATAAAAATATAAATAAAACACGTATAATGTTAATTTAAGAGTTTAAAAATGCGCATTTGGGCGTGTAGTGAGAGTTTTGCGAATTTCCAACGACCTATATTCTTTCTGTTGCTAAACCTAAATGGAGAAATGTAAAATTTAACGTAATTTGCCCCCACGCAACATTAAATTCTCAAGTTAATTGCTTTCAAACAAATATTTCTTTCATTTTGTTAGAAATTATGGATCAGGATCACAACCACACACTTAGTGGACGTAAGTTTATTCCGTGAAATACACCTCCAACAACACAACGACTCGTTTTATTGCGTAGGGTGATCCAACATTCTGGAGCAATGGATGAACCCAGCGGCACTACCGTTTTGCACTCAGTAGACGCCGCTTTCACGGTCCATGTGCAGTTTCAAAACGGAACTGAGAGATTCGTAGATGTCATTTGGATAGATTACATCGGACAGTGGATCAGGTATGAGGTAGGAAGCTAAACTCGTGTTTAGGTTCCATAATTAAAAGCTCAATAATAAACAAATTGATTCTTTTATACGTAGACGCTTTCCCCTGGTGACTCGTACGACGTGTACACGTACGTAAGTCATCCGTGGGTGTTTCTGGACGGCGAGACGGGAATTCGATTGGATGCTGTCGGCAGAGGAAAAGTCTTTTCCCCTTTAATGTCGGATTATCAGCACGAATTAGACACAGATGGCACCGTGCATTTATTACCTGTACAAATCACTGTCAGTGTACCCGGTAAATCAATGAGATTATATCAATCAATTAATGAAGGAATTATGTAAAAATATTAATTTTTATTTATTTTTTAGTGTTTACTCTTAGACAAAGATGTCTGGAAATTGTATGTCTATTAGCAAGTGATCGGGATGCGTTTCTGCATCTTAATCTACCCAGGGAAATTGTTGTGGAACTGCAAAACACGTATGACGCTCCCAGTCAATACCGAGTGCTCGACTCGGCGCAAATAGAAGACGAACCGGAAGAAGCGGATGACGAAGGGTTTAATGGAACGGGCGAAGAAATAGCATCGCAAGACTTGACGTCGACGACGCAAGGGTCTGATACCTTTGAATTACCGTCGTATCAAACAACCGAGACTGAAGTTTTTAACGAATCAATGATTTTTGAAGCAGTGTCCAGTGTTATCGAACGATTGCAACTACCGATATCAATTGGTAGCGAGTCCCCTCCAATGACATCTTCAGCGCCGATAACGTCTGCTACGACTTCAGCGACGAGTACGGTCGGTAGTTCCCGTTCGGCTCCACCACGGCCTTTGCCAAGGCGTAAATTCAATGTCGATCAAACTAGTACGACAGAAGACGAGGAATTTATTCCCGCTGATGCCGACGATGAATATGATTCGTTCGACGATACCGTTCACAGATTGCATGAAAGTCGGTAGTATATGAAAATTGTTATTGTGTTTTGTATTTTGAAATAATATTTGATTATAAAGATATTTAGGTAAAATTCATGTGTTGTTTTTGTACTAATGAATACTAAATAACAGAATGACAATTTGAAAATAACTCTGAGAACTTGCATTCGCAGTAGTAATATATCTCGCGCTTGAGTAATTGTCAAATAATTAGGTCAGCACTCATCTTTTTGTCAGATAAGATCACTCGTGCCCTACGGGTACTCGTGATCTTATCAGACATAAAGATTCGTGCGAACCTAAATTTGACAATTACTCAAGCACTAGGTGTATTTATGAAAGAATTTACCTACAGAAAATCGGAGAAACGACTGTGGAGAGTTCGAATGGGATCAAAATGCCATTTGTAATTTGGTTGCGAAAACCCACAACAGATGGCGCAAAGGACAAGCGTGCATTATCAAAATGGTGAATGCAGCCACCTACAGCCACCAATCCGAAGGCGAATGGGGTTTGTTACGCGCTTCGGGATTGGTCGGACGAACGATGGCCGTTTTGTTATGCCGTTCTCATTGGTCGTCAAAGCACCAGGGAACATTATCGAAGCTAGTGGTAAATTCTCCAAATGTGATCCTTAATGGTTTCCATTAGTGCGACATACTCCGCTTCCACGGTCGAAAGTGAAATGCATCGTTGCTTAAACGCTCTCCAGAAAGTAAGTACACCGCTTCAATGAAAAGAATTTCTCTCGACTCGAGTAGTTTTGCATCGATCTAAAATCAAACGATATTTACGAGTAGTGATCAAATATTTATTTCATTTTACACGAACAAAATGTTTTAGAGGTTGTCCAGGTATTAATAATTTGTTGTTTCACCGAAGGCGTTAGTTGTGCACCACATCATTTGCAAATGTTTTTAAAAAGAATTGGTATTCTTTTGCAGTCATCGTTGTATTAGGTCTGTAATGCAAACAAAGTGAAAATTATGGATTTGTTAGCTGAACACCAAGCAATAGTCCTAAACATTTTTTAAAAATTATGCAAATTTCAAGCGTGTGAAATGAGTCAAAAACGACCACTTATTTGTGAGCAAATAAGACACCAAACTCCATATTTTTTTCATGTTTAATCATTCAAAAGTAATTCCACTTAGATCAATTTTGCTTCTAATTTTGCACGATTTCAAACCGGTCCTAATTGGCATATACAATATATCCGTGATTAAGAGTTGCGACTCTTATTTGAAATTGCCACTGTGGACTGTGTTCTTTTCATTTTTAATAACGACAGAAAATAAATGTAACAAATGTAGAACGAATGCTACACTTATGTAGCAATTCTAAGTACAGTCTTTATACATAAGAGGAATTCTATATTGATATTATATAGCCATGATATAGAATGTCTATGTAGATTTTGGACAGATGTTCTATACAGGGTGAATCAAAAGTCTGGACGCAACTTTTTTTCTTGAAAAGAACTGAAGATACGTTAATTTTAATAGTGTAGATGCATAGGAACTCGATGGTGGGCTATTCAATTCTGACTTTAAATTTGACTTTGAAAATTATCTTAAAGGTCATCCACTTTGTACTTCTTAAACGGTTAAAGATACAGCAAAATTTCCAATTGCAAAGTTGTAAAGCACCATCAAATTAGTACTTTGCAACTTATTTTAGTCATTTTAAGTTAATTGTTTTTTTAAAAAAAACAGTAAATTGAAATTTGTTATTAAAATTTGTTATTGAAAAAACGATATTCATAAGCAGGGCCGGCCACACCGGGGGTGCAGCGGGTGCAAAGCACCGGCCCCCGGTGTAGGCATGGGGCCCTGTAAAAGTAAAACGAAAAATATTAAAAAGAAAAAAATAGAGAAAAAAGAAAAAACGAGATAAAATCATTCAATAATTCTACAAGTAGGAGCTTCAAAATTCTTTTCACACCAGGGCCCCCTTTTGGAGAAGGCGGCCCTGTTCATAAGGTAAAACAAAACAATACACGCAAGTTTCTCTTACTTTACTACATCTGCCCCCTTTGCTTAAACAAAAATAAAAATTGGTATAATATTACTTCTTAAGTATCACTGTACATTTCCTTTTTCATCTCATCTGTCAATACTTTCATTCTGCAGCGTGCGTCACATATTATAAATGTGAAATAAGCTAAGCAGACCCCGATGATTGCAAGTTTGAACCCAATATTCTGCATATTCTTTAACAAAAAGAAATAAATAAAATTAAGTAAAACAAAATAAATAAAATTAAGTAAAACAAAATAAATAAAATTAAGTAAAACAAAATAAATAAAATTAAGTAAAACAAAATA
>JAQFXT010000861.1:0-24210 GCA_034683725.1 Strigamia crassipes | reverse complement strand
GTTTATTGGTTCGTTTTAAACTCGATTCGATTTCCATTTCGTGTCGACTTAAGCGCAAGACGTCGCTGTGAAAAAAAAGGCAAAACAAATTCAATAAAACATTTTAAAAACGATTAAAACAAAAATACCGCGTTTGTACGATTTTTTCCATCTCCTCGTTTTTGATTCGGATTTTGTTCTCAATTTCTTCGAGTTGTATCTGTAGAATTTGGGGGTCCGTAGTGACCGCCCGATGGCCACCAGAATCGCGATCATTTTTGTGCTTTACCCAAAGATTAATCTCGTACTGACTCAATCCAATTTGCTGTAATTCTTCAATATACGATTTTTCTTCTTCTAGTTTTTGGTATTTGTCTAATTGCACTTGCCCGACGACATCGTCCGTTAGTGGGTTGTATAACGACGATTTATTAAATGTTCTCTTCTGCTGCGACAGTCTGAAAAGAAATTAAAAAAAGTGAAAAAATGAAAACAATAATAAAACCGAAACATACTCTCGCAACGTGATGTCCTTTCTTAATTGCTTGTCCAACAAACGTTTAAATTGCTTTTCTCCTTCCGTTTCAGTATCTTGAGGCGTACACACGACCATTCTCTGCTGTCGCGACGATTTATCATGATCAAAAGACATTTTTAAGCTAAATTCTGAGCTAAATATCAGTTAAATTTCAAACTGCAAATGGCGGCCTGCGTAAACATTTTGTCACGCCAACTATCGTCAAATTTCAAAACTACGAAATACGACGTATTATGACGAGCTATTTCGATCAAAAAACGATCGGAGATAATGAAATATACATAAAACGTTTATTTTAATTCTAATATATTTCTACACACATGAAAACGTAATAAATTTGTGATCTCATGATTATTTAAGTCTCTCGATTAAATTAACGACCAAAAAAAATATATTTAAGTACACAATTTGAAATGAGATCGACAATGAGACGGCAACAATAAAATTAATATCGAACAATAATTAATAACAGTGCAATTTGATATCAATTGCATTGAATTGGTTTTCTCATGGAGAAAAACATTTACCTTCCTCAAACTTCACTTTCGAAACAAGTACCATGTCTGACCACTGCTAATCAATTTTAGGAATATCAAATTTCAAAGCAAAAATCAAAGATTCGTTGCAAAAACAAAACGGCTCAAACAAAATGGCGTAATATCGGTTTCCTGTCTCTCCTACAGTAACTAGGCACTCGTTTAAAATCACAACGCCCGAAGAATCAGCGCTACTTGATAAATATTCCACTTGTTCGATTCGCTAATATAATATCTGCGAGAATTTTTCAGTGATTATCTCGATGGACGGCTGTCATATTTCAGTCCGATAAATCAGAAATTTGAGAGCCATTTTGGCATTTTTTTTTTTAAAAATTAATCAAATTTTGAGTATTGCTCACATAAAATTAGTTAAAAAACAAAAACAAAAAAATATCAGTAAAATTTCAGATATCTCCGCATGATTCGCTATTATTTTTCCTTATATTACTATGTCGTTATTCTTCTTTTAAAACAAGAAGTATGAGGTCAGTTAGTTGAGAAATATTCGTCCAATGGGTGGATGTCATAACCCGAATAACGAATGGAAAAAAAATGGAAAATGTCACCTCTTGTGACCGCGGACAACTAAATGAATCTAAAAATACAAAAAAAAAAAATATTTATTTATTTATTTATTTATTTATCTATTTATTTATTTATTTAATTTTCACCTCGTTGAGAATGACCCACGTCTCGCTTTCCAAATGCACCTTCAACCGAACAAATCGGATCAATCCGACATTACTATCGATGTTTCCTTGCGCCAGACCGGCGTCGTTGAACCGACTGACCACCAAAAAGCCATCGTTCGTGCGCGGGTACGGCAATTCCAACGACGCTACGGTTTCGTTGTAAAGCGGAAATACTTCCACCGAAGTGTTTGAGAATTTATCGTTCGGATGTTCTACATTACCGCTACGAAATAAAAAACTACGACAAAAATCGAGCAAAATAATTACCAACTAGAAAAATCGAGCACAAATATTAACCGCTCACCTTTCTAAGGAAACTGGAGGTGTGAATTGAATCGAGACCCAATCTCCAGCTTGGGGTAACAACCCCCAGAAGAAAGTATCTCCTAAATAAGCTTTTTCCATCGTATGAGTTTTATACGCTTTAAGGTTCGTCGAAACCACCGCCGTAGGATTTTTGTGGGCAAAATGCAAAGGCACTTTCCCAAATTGTTTGTCCTGAAATCGATTAAAAATGTCAATTTATATACAATTTATCGTATTTCTTCGATTAATTTCGATTAAATTCGAGAGCGAGTACAATTCGACGTTATTACGCGATAAATTTCGAAGAAATACGATATTTATTTATTTATTTATTTATTTATTTATTTATTTACTTTGAGCTTCTGTACTTTGCCTTTCAGAGACGAGTGCGTGCCAACATGTTGGAATAAAGATGGCTTGAAATGAAGCCACACCGACTCCTTAGCTTTCTTACAATGTCTCTAAACAACGAAAACAAATTTCATTTAAAAGAGAAAAAAAATAAAAAATAAAATAAAAATATAAAGAAAATATAAATAAAGAAATTAAAAAAAACACAAATATAAAAAAGAAAAACAAAGAAAAACAAAGAAAAGAGGGCGTTAATAGTTGAGTGCAGTCAAGTCAACTGCTTTAAGTTAACATGGTGCTATCCGGGACAAGATAAAAAGACTAACAAATTAACTGAATAAAAAATCAAATAAATCAAAGTAAAGTAAAGTAAAAAAGCGAGGGAAAAGAAGAGTAATTTTCTTGCTGCAACACATTGCCGGTGGACTATTTCGTCGCTATTTCCTCCTGCAATTAGTAAACAGCAAGACGATATAATGGGTAATCGGTCTCAGACGTACCGTGTCCTTGTCGAAGCGACAGAGCTTCGTATGGAGAAAATCGTTGACGAGCCAGTCGCCCGGCTTATCATTGTAGAACATGATAAGGAAAAGCACCATGTTCAGCAATTCAGTTGACTTGAACATTTTCCCTGCAATACAATGGAAAAGCCGAGCTCTCACGAGGTTAGAAAAGGGATGCGTGTAAAACACCCGAAACAAATCATTAAATCATTAAAACATTAAAGCATTAATCGAGCGAGCGAGTCGAGGATATGTTATCATTGTATCAGTAAACACCCTTGCCTTTGTAAATAACAGTTAGGAAACTTGAGTGCAGAGACAAGAAAAAGGCTGCGAGTAGTGGATTGATTGATTCATTCACAAACACAGATCAAAGGCAGGGGCCTACCGGATCCTGATCAAGGTTGCACATTTTGGTTTGGATCATGTGGTCAAGCAGCCAATCCACCGGTTTGTCATTGTAAAACATTATAAAGAATTCGATCAAAATCGGGAGGTCTATACACTTCAATAGTTTGCCTGAAATAAAATCACATGGTAACCGTGGTCATTTTTTCAACTTGGATTTGCAATTTTTAATTTTTAATTTTTAATTTTTAATTTTAATTCAATTCGATCGACGCACTCGATCTGGGGGATCAGCGACATTAATCACGCTTGGTTTCCTTACCAATAAAGCCAAGTTGACAGAAATCAAGTATGATCCAATTGTTTTTTTCCGATGTCTTTTGCAGGGCAAATTTTTTCATAGTTGTTATGTAACCTGGCTTAGTGAGAATATCGTCTTCCAGCTGCAAATTATAATCGAAATCAAATTAATAAAAATAAAAATACATTTTTTTTTTTACGTAATAACTTTTATTTTGAAATGATCGTTTCTGAATCAACGTTCGGTTGTTTTTCTCGTTTGGCACGCTGGTGCTAGTAACGGTGTGACGCAACCGGAAGTTGAAACATTCGATCGAGTAAAATAAAAGTTTTTTTAATTTTATTTTATTATTTTTTTTTTTAAAACTCACTTGGATGTAAAACGTCGCTTTCGCTTGGCAATACATCATGAGAAATGCGAAATCAAGATTCTGTTTTGTTCTCCATCTGTAAAAAAAAAAAAAAAAAAAAAAATCGTTTTAATTCATTTTCAGCACAAAAATTCAATTTTTCACAACTTACTTCACTCTGTCCATGGGGTCACCGAGTGTCTGCCGTAAATTATCGAAATTCGGGTAGTAACTAGACGAAGGGGAAATAACTTCTAAGAGACCCGACCTGACATGTTCTTCGAATCTACAAAAAAAAAAAAAAATAAATAAATTAAATTAAATCATTCATTAAAACTCCGAAACCGGAAATCGACTCACTGTTTTTCAAGTTCACTCGCTTGTAACTTCACATATTCTAAATCGGTCTACAAATAATAATAATAGCAGGGTTAAAATTACATCGAGCAAATCCATATTTACAAGGTCGCCAACCTCAGCGATGAAAACCACAATAACTGCTTCCGCTTTCTCAGCGGCATTCATATTCTCGATCAAATTCTGTAAAGTTGTCATCAGATAACTTTGCACTTCCCGTTTCACGGTAGGCACTCCCATCACCAAGGTAACTGCAAAAACAAATACAAATAAATAAATAAATAAAATAAATAAAATAAAAAAAAGGAGGTAGGAAAAAAAAAAAAAAAACTCTGAAATTACATCCTTTATGGAATCAAATCGAGTTAACTAAGTGTAAAAAGGGTTAATTGACATTCTGTGTCAATGAACAGACCCACCTCCACTCCGTCCTTTCGACAGTTTAAACGCAGGCTGCAAAGCAGCCGGATTTCCGAGCAAATGAGGCAGGAAATGGTAAATGGACGGCAGTTGCAAGTCCAAACTGCCGCTTAAGTTGCCTAGCATCATCTTTGTTTCTTTGGACAAAGCTCCACGACCCATCCACGCACTTCCATTATCCGCGAGAGCTTTTAATGCCAGAAAAATTTAAAAATTAAATTTAAAAAAAAAAATAAAAAAATTAATGTCGTTTTGTAATGCAATCATTCAAAACCGGTTCGGTCAAGGATGTGAATGTCCTTGTTCAACTCTTTAACACCTGAATTGAGAAGTATGTTGAACTTCTGACGAAGGTTGATGACGTCACTCCGTCGTTCTTGGTTGAGCATTTCGGCGTGATGAAGACGTTCACGTAATTCCACTATTTTGTGCTGTAAAATCTGCTCTTGGCTCAAGTCTAAACAAAAGAAAAAAAAAGTGAAATAGATTTTTAATATAGAATTTTTTTTTTTTTTTTTTTTCTTTCTATTTTTAAATTCAATTTTATTCGCATTAAAAAGCGCCACGTCACGTGGCACACGACGAACGATTTTACGACGAGCGAGTCAGGAAGTCGTTATGTAATTTTCTTTTAGCGCTTCAAAAATAAATCGATATTTATGAGAAAAAGAAAAAACGAATCGTCAACTAAACAAAAATTCCACTTTTTCACTTTTCATTCAAATTCCGCATTTTCCTCGACACTGGCAAACTCAAACACCGCCATCTCTCCGTTGCCTTGACGACCGCAATAACGGCCGATCAATGGCGTATCTAGAGTTGACCAAACTTCAAACCTATTTTATTGTTTACCGCGCTGGGGAAACTCCGAAGAAAAGAAAAAGAAAAATAAATAAAACAAAGCAAAAATAAAATAACCTCTTTAGGAGTCAAAAGAGGGCAACGACACCGGTCGAAATCAAAAACTGATCTCGTGAGAGTGAACGTTGCACTAAATAAGTGAAATGTGCATTACAATGGCGGAAACGCATTAATTTCTCCCACGTGATTTACGGGCTTAAACGCGAATATTATAATCTTCGGTCGTCCTCGCACGACCCGCGCATCAATTCCCCCCGAAAATATAAGCGCTGATTAATGCCAGCTATTTTAAAAGCCGACACGCGAACTTTCTTCTCAGTAAATGAGAAAACACTCCTTTTCCCTCCACCGCGCGCCTCCATTATGATATTAACAAATGGCCCAGTGCTGCAAATGGCAATTTTAAAGATACACAATCCGGCTGTATAATCACAACACTACTTCCATACTTTTCTTCTTTTTTTGAGTGGAAATTGATTTTGTGCATTAAAAAAACGTAGTTAAATTTTATATTTAAAGCAAAATCAATACATAAATACACTTGACCTCCATTAAAATAAATCACTAGAAAACTCGAGCAAAATAGGCCTAAAAAATGAGTGCATTGAGTAACGCCCAAAATCTCCCCCTTTGTTCACTAAAATTGAATCTGTTTGTCGAGATGCCACTTTCGTGTTCCCAGCGAAATACGAAAAATAAGCAAAACTTTTCTAACGACAAAACTCCATTTAAAAATCCCTTTTTACGAGTACTTAACACCATAAAACCTTCCGCGAGATAAGATAAATGAGGATAAACCGTATTTTCTTTCCCGTGTGTAGATGAAAATTTAAAATTAAAAAAAATGAGAAAAAAGATTGGATTGACGATTCCCGCATGAAATCGAGACTCGGTCGTCCATTTTTCAGTTTGTCTTTTTCGCAGCTGTTGCTTTTCATGTTTCATTTTAATGTTAGAAAAGCGAGAAAAATTTATCTTTTCGCTTCTATTTTGCAAGATAAAAGAGCGAAACACCTGTCGAAAACTTATTTTGTATATTTTTCATTTTTAATTGCAAGATTTATTTAATTTTTATCAAATGTTGCGAAATAGGTGGAAGAAACCAATAGAGGAAAAGATGGACGACACGAGTGGCCAACTTTGGAATAAGGTCACAAGAACGTTTCCCTAATAAAATATTATTTCTAAATACATTTTTTAAAACAATTAATTAATTGTTTAATTTGATTGATTTTTCGTCGAATAATTAAAAAAAATTGAATTTTTGGACGAAAAATGACAAATTTCCACAAAAAAAAAAAAAAAAAAAAACACAAAAAAAAAACACAAAACACAAATTTACTCAAAATTTTTTTTTTTTTAAATTGTCCTAATTTTATGCAAGCATGTAACACAGATAAAAGGATTATAAATTGCGAGATTTTAGTAATCAGAACATGTTATCGTCGTTTTAGGTGAAGAATTTCAATAAAAATGCGATAACTGGTTTTTAGCGGTTGAGCAACGCGAAACAAAACCAATTTGCACGGGTGGATAATTGGAATAGATAATCGATACTCACCCGGACCAGTGAAAAAGATAACTGTGGTAAAAGGTACGAGTAGAAGAACGAAGAAAAAGAGCACGCCATGCCTGCGTAACTTCATGGATGGGGCAGAGAGCATCTCATTCGCACGTCAACAACCGACCGAGTGCCCGGACAAATCAAATGCGCGACTTAACCGAAAGCCCATTGTCAATGCATTTAGCTCTTTTCTTCGCATTAGCGGCTAGTCGGAATGCTCAACTGGACCAACGAACGCCTTCATCTAGCCTGAAATACTCATCTTTAGGTGCTCGACTGATTGATCGTCACACTGTGTCGCCGCGTACCGACAAACTCTTCAACTAAATCCACAAAGCGTCGTTGCTACACCTAAACAAAGGACGATTCTCGAATTAATCTAATTTATTTATTTTTATTATTTACAATTGTAATCGTATTTAAAAAATAATAATTTTAGTTGATAGTTTAAAACCACGTAATAAATCGAATTTTGTATTTGATCTAAGTGCTGGTCTGTTTTTAACGTAAATAAACATTGGCGGCCATGACGTTTGTTGTAAATATTTCTAAGTATTTGTTGATTTTAATTAATTATTTGTTTAATTTTGTAGAATATTGCACGAAATTGCAACTTCGTGTCGTGTTTGTGGCCGGTGATCACTCGCAGGATTTCATCGAGTCCCGTGCTATTAATCACGCACATAAAAGAGGACAAAATAAGGGAACAAAGAAATCTTAAATCGAAGAAGGAACTTCCTGCTCCACACATGCCCGTTAAATATCCACCCAAATGGAGACTTCCTCGCCACGAACTGACCGAAGAATACGTGGAAAAATACCAACCGGCGAAATTGTTGATGGTGCGAAGAGTCGCGCCTCTCGCCGGCAGAATGCAATGGGAAAGATACATCTTGACTCAACTGCGTCTTCACGATAACGTAATAAAAATGGACGGAAATGCGTCGAAAAGAGGGTTTAATTTGAATTATTTGCAGACCGAAGACGTGGCGATTGTGAAGAATTCACCGGCGATGAATTTGGATTTGTACAAAGTGAAACATTTGATCGAAGTGAAACCGATCACGTTTCCAAACGGCCTCCCCGAACCGGGCGATTATTCGGGGACTTTTTTAAAACGAAACGGAGAGTTTATTGTCAATAAAAAACTAAAAGTGGACGAAAAGGCGCTCAAATTTCCGGACGAATACGCGAGAAAACGTCTCGATGATGCTTACTTGCGGGACCATTTGAGGCTAAAATGGCAGCAGAAATTAGATATATTGGACTAGAATTAAAATATGTATCTTGTCTCGTTTTGTGAATAAATTATTCGTTATATGCAAATTAAACTCGTTATTTTTTTAAATTGACCAATCAAAACCATTTTTAAAAAAATAAAAATTATTTAACATCTCCAAAACAATAAATTTGTGATAAAATTTAAAAATTGTAAACCCAGTCCAAAATGGAGGACGAAAAGCACATTCCAAACGACTGTTAAAATCCTGCACCTGTGGTACAACTTTAAATATGAAAGATCCGATCACGTGACCAGCTGCAACCACTAACAATCGAAGTACGCGGCCTGCGATTGGTCGGTTCGTACTGAGATAGGAGGGTCGCGACACAACGCGGCGATTTTAATTCAACTGTTAACTGCTGGTCCGCAGACAGCAAGTCAAAAAACGTTTGCACATTTGTCGTCGTGCAGTCCTAGTTTGACTTGAAATAATTCCGCACGTTTCCTCAAACACCTTCTACCTAGCCCGGGCGGTTAATGGTAGAATTCATCACATCCAATCGTGGTTAAGCAAAAATTTAGAGTGAAAAATAACCGTTTGGTCCAGTTCGCCTCCATCATGTCAGAAAACGCCGTGGATTTGCACGACGCTGAGAACAGACAATCACGAAGAATAAAGCGCGAAGAACTCTACGTTAATGGACCGCAAGCAACCAAGAGAGCCGCTTTCGGCACACTAACAACCAGCAACGTATTACGTGTACAACCGTTCAGGACAGCGAAACAAGTAGAGAAAATTGTAAACAAAAAATTAACGGATTTTTTTTTCTTCAATTTTTATTTCAATTTTTATTGTTATTTTCTAAAGAGTGCCGTTAGTGACAAACATCAAGATGAAATTAAGACACTGCCCGCACCGTTTATCAGCAAATCATTGCGAGAATCGAGTTCATTTACAATCCATTGCGACACCGAACCTCAGAAGATTTCACGCGAATCTGCGACGCATCATCGACTGCAAATTCATCCAGGGGTCACGGGATTAGTCCATGCTAGACAACCATTATCAGTTATTAGTCAAGACAATTTCCAAGACGGTATCGATTCAGATAATGAAGGTTTGAATTGATATTCAATTGATATTCGGGTTGCGTGTTGGACAAATGGTCATTTTTGTTCCGTTTTTAGAATCTCCGATGGTTCTAGATGAATCCACTTGTGAATCTACGATTGAATCGACAAAACCGCCAAAATTAAACCCTAAAGATCATATATTTTCACCTCAATACGCGGCCGACATTTATTGTTATTTGAGAAAACTCGAAGTAAGATTTTATTTTTAATAACAAAGAGGAGAAATTGAATTTTTTTGTTTTTTTTTTAGACGAGTAATCGACCGAAACCAAATTATATGCGCAAACAACAAGACATTTCACCATCAATGCGTTCAATTTTAATCGACTGGTTAGTGGAAGTCGGTGAGGAATACAAATTGGACGGTGAAACGCTTTATCTAGCAATTAACTACATCGACCGATTCCTGTCCGCCATGGCAGTTTTGCGTGGCAAACTTCAACTGGTTGGCACGGCGTGCATGTTCCTCGCCGCGTAAGGCTCGAGTTTATTTTATTTTATTTTTTTTTATTTTTTGCTGTTTTAATTTATTTTTGATTTCTCGCGATAGTAAATACCAGGAAATTTACCCGCCAGATGTCGGCGAATTTGTTTACATCACCGACGACACGTACACGAAGAAACAAGTTTTACGAATGGAACACCTCGTGTTGAAAGTCCTCGCGTTTGATCTCGCGATCCCGACGCCGCTGTATTTCCTTCGACGATTTTGCCAATTAGCTGAAAGTAGAGAAATCGTCGAGTATCTAAGCATGGTATTATTAAGATCGAAAATCTAAAAAAAAAAATTATTTAAAATTAATTTTTATCTTTTTTTTGAAGTATTTATGCGAACTCACAATAATGGAAGCGGATCCCTATTTACGTTACAACCCGAGCATGATCGCGGGTTCGTCGTTATACCTCGCTCAGCACATGTTTGGCGATCCATTATGGGTAAAAACCAAATAAAAATTAACCAGTTTTATTTGCTCGACTCTAAATTCGATTTTAGGATGCAAATATGCAGATGCATACGGGTTATAAACCCGAAGACTTCCGCGAATGCGTGATTAATCTGCACAGAAGTTTGCGCGCAGCTCCCAGATGCCAGCAACAAGCAGTCCGAGACAAATACCGGTCCGAAAAGTACGAAAAATCGAATTTGTAAAAAACAAAAAAAAACAACCCTAATATTTTTTCTTCTTTTTCTTAGATATTTATTTGTTGGAGATATGAATCCTCCCGATCACTTACCACTCAAATGATGCACCGCACGCCTTCTGTTTTTATCCTTTTACACAACGAATTATATTATTTTTTTAAAAATTGAAGCGAACTGAATTTCTTTGGACGATCAGCCAAAAATTCTATGCATTTTTGTTTATTTTTTTAAAATTTTTTGTTTATTTTTTTATATGCTTTGATAACCCCATTTTAACTCGAGATATTAACCCCAACTAATAAGACAAGAGTTTGGTTATTTATTAATTCTTTCTTTATGTTTCTTGTGTAAATTTAAACGGGGATGCGAATGGGCAACTTTATAACCAATTGATTTTTTTGTAAAACACTTTTGAACTAGTCAGATATTGAGAAAAAGCAAAAATAATGTTCAATGCCGAAATAAATAAAGGAAAAATGGAATTTAATGGTTAATCGCGCTCTCGATGAATAGAATTGTACAAAATCATCTTGGAAAATTACGAATTGATCACGATGGTAAATTTGTGTAGACTCGAACGAGTTGTCTATAAAAAAAATATTGAATAAATTTCCCAATTTTTGTTTTTGTACGCGAGGAATTATTAAGATTTGTGAACATTTGGAAATATACATTTGTTTTATTCTAACAATTTTTCCGGGACGACACAAAGAAAGACAATGGTCATGAGAAACATTCTACGGCATAAGTCACCGAAAGAAAAACGATAAATTTCTATTTACATCGTAACGGAGCCGGAAACTGACAACTCAAAATAAGAAATTAATTTAATTTAATTTAAATTTAATTTAAATTAATGGAGATTTTTTTTGCATTGAGACTTGGAGGTTTGACGAGACGAAATTTAAGATAAACGTTTGGTTTTCGATTTGACTAGAGTCGGAAATTTACTTGATCATGATAACACTAACCGTCACACTTATTTCGGAATGGAAAAGTAGTCGAATATTTTTATATCACACAAAACAGTGAGAACCATTTTCTAGAATTTTTACTTGCGGTTCGTTCGAAGTCGACTCCCCTCAAAATTTGCGCAGAAGCAACATGAAAAAAACCTTTTTATAGACCAACTGGTTTGCTTTTGGTTGTGTCGTAAGCACGAATCACATCAGTCTGTTTAAAGTAAAAAACAAAACAATTTAGTTCTCATAACGGGATTTCACTTTTCTGCCTACAAACATTTCTATTTGCACGTACAAATTCGTATTTTCCTGTTTTAGTACCAATTTTGCATCTAAAAATGCAAATTTTATACCCAAAAACTGCAATTGTACGCACTAAACTGCAATTTTATGCACCTGAATACAATTTTAGATGTAAAAACTGCAATTTTATGCATTAAATGCAATTTTAGATGTAAAAACTGCAATTTTATGCATTAATGCAATTTTAGATGTAAAAACTGCAATTTTATGCATTAAATGCAATTTGAAATCAAAAACTGCAATTGTATGCACCTAAAACACACTTTTAGATGTAAAAACTGCAATTGTATGCACCTAAACGCACTTTTAGATGTAAAAACTGCAATTTTATGGATTAAATCCAATTTTAAATGCAAAAAATGCAATTGTATGCACTTACACGCACTTTTATGTACTTTTATACCCGTAAATGCAATTTTAGACGCAAAAACTGCCATTTTATGCACGTAAATGCATTTTTTTTAGATGTTAAATGCCAATTTTTTTCTATCCGATGCCTACCTGAGAAAATGCACCGTGTTCTTCTTGCGAGAATGCATAACCATCTAAAAACAAGAAACTAATTAGAAACTAAACTGAAATAAAAAGCGACAAAAATAGATATTTTAAAAGCTAAATCAAGTGTACTTTAGTCCAAAAAAAATAAATAACTAAATAAAAATTGAAAAGAAAAGAAAAGAAAACTTTTTTTATTTGAAACAAAAAACTTGATGTCGAGTAAGGAGAAAAAATGTGAATAACGAAAAATCAAAATCAAAATAGAAATAGCAAAAGCCGAGCAAATGTAGCCAAAATGGAGGCCAAACGGGTGCTAAGATGGACTTACATGGTGGCTCTCTCCTGAAGGAAGCTGGAACAAAATTCAACAAGCCTATGAGGATGTGTGTGAGAAGCACGTAAACAACACCTCATGCATAAAATGCGTGTACAATATCCAGATAAAAATATCTTTTTAACAATCCACAATTTCTGTCACCATCAAAGCTGAAAAAGCGACAACCACAGTTTTCTCTCGAGCAAAATCATAAAAATCAAACAAAATCAAACAAAATCAAACAAAATCAAACAAAATCAAACAAAATCAAACAAAATCAGACAAAATCAGACAAAATCGTGCAAAAAAAATAATAAAATAAATAAAAAATTATTATTTATCTATTTATTTAATCGTGCACAACAAAGTGATTAAATTTGCCACTGAAAAAAGATATAAAAATTTGTTACCTTTCTTCCTTTAATTTTTTTAAATCATGCAACTAGGATCGAAAGAAATTATAGGGGACGCGACACCGAGTACTTACGCTGCATTTCAACTTCGAGAGGTGTTCGGGTTGGTCGTTTAAAGGCATTTTTCACATTTTTTAAGAGTCGAGCTGTTTCTGTTAACCTGCAGTTACAATTCCGTTAGACGTGTCTTTTGATTCGACCAAAGCCCAAATCATCTACCTCGGTTTAGTCGCTTTGTTGACAACCTTTGACGGGTCGACATTCGTTATTTCGCTCTCGCGTACCGCTTCCCCTAAGGTTTTACACATTGTACGTCGTATTCTACCAAAAAAAATAATAAAATATAAAATAAAAATGAATCGATTTGCAGCAATAACTCACATTTTGACGGAGAAATCGGCAAGTAACGTAAGAAAAGGGATGATTACGAGGCCCATCCAGAAGACCGCGGATGCGTACACCATTATGTGCTGTAATAAAGCGAATAAGTTGACGTTTGAACGTCGCTAGAAAAAGACCCGTACCATGCCGCACATGTCGGGTGCAACCGGGATGACGGGCCAGAAATTACTGTAGGCCAACAAGAAGAGAAACCAACTCGCAATGCTCCCCCAAATGGCCAGATGCGTCACCTGAAGTCGGAAAACAAATTTAATTTAATTAATTTACACATTTGGTCACTTATTTACCCAAGTCCACGCGTTCATCTCAAGGCCTGCTTTCAGACAAACGGTGACGACAACGTACTGGATGTGCAAAAAAGAATTAAAATTTGATAAAACGAGATATTGCGTAAATTACCGTGTACACCATGTTACCAAACACCAGGTAACCACCGTCGCGACCCGATTTCCAGGCCACGTCTACAATTACGGAAACTTTAGTCATCGAATTAACGATTTTTCATGCATTTTCTACCTTGATTCATGGCAAACATGGTCAGCCAAAATAGTAGAATGGAATGATATATAGAATCGATAATCCAAAGCAAAAATATCTGTTAAAAATTAATAAATAAATAAATAAATAAATATTTTTATTTTTATTTTATTGTATCCGGTTTTTTTTTTACCTTAACATTAAATAATTGTGCACACTGAGAAGGTTTGTAAAGTTCTGGGAATTTCATCATGGTCTCTGCGCTGCACATTCGGTCGAACAAACCCATGACAAGAGGAGGAGCTGCCGTGAATATCTGGAATAAATTAAATGAATAAGTGGTTGAAAAGCGTCGAATTTACGACGTTCGATCGTATTTACCACATTGTACAAACCAATCGTCCATCTTTCGAAAAGCGTTTGACCGGACCAGCCACTCATTATAGAAAACCACAATTCGATGACGTACAAACAGATATTTTTATGAAATGAGTATAAAATAAGTTTACACAGACGATCGTAACTCCAAGCACCGTGAACGAACAATAATTTATTGAGATACCGAAACTAAAATTAAAAAAAAAAATTTAAATTAATAAGATAATTAATTCGAATAATCAATTTCAGGGCTCGAAATCACAAAAGAAAACGATCTAGTTCGTTAAATTATTTTAAATGTTGTTCCAGTTCGTAAAAACCGGTAAACCACCCCAAATAAAATGAATAAAAACGTCATAAAACTAGCTAAAAATCTCCAAAAAAAACGAAAAAAGAATGCACAATTTTTGAAATTGTGGTTCGTGAAATTTTTCATTTCGAGCTCTGCACAATTCGAACCTGTGCTATGGAGTAATCGGAGGCGCTAGTGGCCTGCAATCCTTCCATGCCGCTAATGCCAACTCCAACGTGTGCCGCTTGGATCATGGCCACGTCGTTGGCTCCGTCGCCGATCGCTAAGGTGACCGCAACCGTCGATCGCTTAACCAGCTCCACAACTTCCGACTTTTGGATAGGAGACACCCTACAACAAATCACTGATTTACAGGAGATCGCCAAATCCAAAAAATCAGTGCGAATGTCGTGAGTCAAAGCGTAGGTTAAAGACTAATAAAAAAAAATAAAAATAAAAATAAAAATTTAAAAATTTAAATTCGACGTTATATCGTTAATTTCCATTACTTTTCCATCAATTACTAAAGCAACTTCGTTGTCTTTACGAAGCTGGTCGCCGAATTCGTGAACATGGCGATGAATAACTTCTCTCGTGCTCTGCAAACAAAATCATTTAATTTCCCACAATTTACTTTAAAAAAAATGTTCGAAAATTTTGTCTCACATCGAGTGAATCTTCATTGATGATAATTAGAGGCATGCTCGATTGCAATAAGTGCGAAGAATGCCCAATATTAATCGCAGTCTCTTGTTTGTCTCCGGTAAGAACCCACACGCGAATGTCGGCTTTTAAAAGAGCAGCAATAGCCTCGGGAACACCCTTCGAACACAAAATTAAACGTCAAAAAATCGATTAAATACATCTCCTTACGTCTTGAAGTTTATCCTCAATGGCCGACGCCCCTAACAACACTAAATTCTATTCAGAAAACAAAATAAACGACAATACATCGACGAAAAAATTTTTTTTTCTACATTTTCAATGAGTTGCGCCGCTTCCTCTATCTTCCTCTCGCGGTACTGTACGGCGATGCTGGCTTTGTAATACGTTTGTTTCCATTCCTAACACAAAAAATTCAATTTGAGCACCAAAATTCCAATTTTCTATTTAAAAAAATGTCGAACTTCGTAGAATTCTTCGGTAATGTCGGACATGGCGCAGCATAAAGTTCGTAAACCCTCGACAGCAAACTCCTCCAACTGTTTTAGAGTTAAATCTTTGTACTGCTGATTGTCTCCCAAGCGCTCGTAAATGACCGTATCCTGAACAAACACAAGAAATATGTCAATTTAAATTTAATAAAATTCGATATACGTACAGCGCCTTTGCAATAGAGTTTCAGTTGTCCATCCGGATTGCGAATTACAACTGACATTCGTTTTCTAGAACTTGAGGGAATAAAAACCGATTAAAATCGTTTCACTTTTACGTTTTAAACTCCCAATTACCTAGTGAATTCGAGGACATTTAAAATTTCGTATTTTTCCTCGACACCTAACTGTAATTTCCAAAATTTATTAATTATTTTTCATTTTATTAATTAAATTTATTCATACCACATCAACTACTGCATATTTAGGTGTGCGAACGTTGAATGAAAATCCTAATTTTTTAGCACCGCGAACTAAAGCACCTTCGTCTAAAATTTAAATTTAAAATTTAAAATTTAAAAAAAAATTAATTTGAACACTTTAATGTTTTAAGCTTCAATAACTCGCCAGGAGATGCCGCTTGGTAATAAATAACGCTTTCATCCTCCCTGCTGCGCTCGGGAACCACGGTATGACAAACGGAGAGTAAAATAAGGAAATCTTTGATAACTGCACTCGTAGCCTAATAATAAAAAAAATTTTCAAACAAAATTAATTTAAAAAAATTTACGTGCTCACTTTTCCGCTTTTCAATTCCTCGATTAAACTTTCAAAAGTATCGCCCGACTCGTCCCTAAAATCAAAATAAATAAAAAAAAATTCTTATTCGTTCGATGTCAACTAACTGACCCATATTTTTTCCCAGCGATGCTGCATAATTTAAATTCCATTATATTTCTAGTTAACGTTCCCGTTTTGTCGGAAAAAATGTATTTCACCTGTTTGTAAACAAAAAAAAAATATTAAAACAAAAAATAAATCGTTGGAAGAACTGAAAAACGGCACCTGGCCCAACTCTTCGTTCAAGTTGGACGTGCGAGCCATGGCCGGTGTGTCCGAAGGTTCGTGATACATGTCGAGGTCCTGCGAAACAAACAATTTTAATTTAATAAACAAAAAAAACAAAATAATAATTTGTAATTACCATGTTAATAAATATAGCTTGAATAAACCGAACGACTTCCAGCGTCACTTGCAGGCTGATTGGGATGAGATTGTTGAACAAGATGATGAAAGTTAAAAAATTATATCCAAAATTTACACTGCTGAGGTCTAAAATTTAAAAAAAAAAAAATTTAAAATTAAAATATTTTAATTTTAATTTTTTCTCACCATCCAGCCCAAGATACCAATCGGTTGTGAGGCGTTTACTTGTCCAAAACTCACTGGCAACTGAGCTGATTAAGCACAAAATAACGAGCAGAATAAACAACAAAATAATCTGAAACAAAAATAATAAAAAAATTAATAATAAAATTAATTTTATAATATACAGAACGAATATAGGAGCAGATTGACACTGACCCACATGTTAGTCAATTTATCAACGGTTGAACGTTTGAGAGGAGCTGGTAAAGAGTTCTACGAGCAGAAATTTTAGGGTTACATAAACTAAGTGTCAATTTTTACGTGCAAATTACTTGCCATCATTAATTTCGTTTCGTGTCCGGTATAAATAACTATGCCTTTGAGAAGGTGAGAAAAACAAACAAAATTAAAGCATTAATTAAGCGTTCATGCGTTAAGATGCATTTAATTATCATTCGATTAGTTAGAATTAGTTGTTTTTTTTTACCAAAAATCCACGTTGTATTTTTCAATTTGGCACCGCGCAGCAAAACTTGATCAGGACCGAGTGGAAATGCCCTTCAAAATTTTAATTGATTTACTGAGCAAGAATTGAGCATAAAAACAGCGAGATAAGGGTGTGGCAACTGAGACAGTGTAAAACTGGCATAAGTTCAATTTATGCAATTTTAGTGTTAAAAATTAGCATTTTTTTAGTCTAAAATTAGCATTCTACGCACAAAAAAACCCCACTTTTACACTTAATGCCTTTTTTTACAAATAAAATGCCATTTATACACTTAAAAATGCCATTATTACACATAAAAATGCTACTTTTCATCAAAGAAAATCCTTTTTACACTTAAAAAACACATTTTTACACATTCAACTGCTATTTTGCATCTCAAAAGTGAATTTATGCGTTTTTTTAAATTTTAACTAGTTGCGCAGAAACCCTCTTCCGGCCTGTGCAGTAAAAGCCACTCACTGTTTCCCAAAGAGCCGAACATTGCCCGCAAATTCGTACAAAGCTTTATTCGGTAGCTCGCATTCCAACGTGCCTATGAATTGTTGCAATTCATCAGTCGTCAACACCCGCGCAGTTTCCGGAATGCCCTTAGCGAACAAATAAATTCAATTAGTGCTAATCATTCGTGCAATTTCAATTACTGCCTTTTACCTGCCTAATTTTCAAATTAGTTTCACCGTCCAAATTCGCCGTTTCAATATAGCAAATACCCTGCGGTTCGCTGAAGTGAATAAAACTCATTTACATACAAATTACTCCAGAAACAAAAATTCACCTTGACGAAAGCAGAACCATGTCAGCGGGAAACGACTGGCTATTTGACACTTTCAGAATATCACCAACAGCCACTTGCGTCCATTTTAAGCTCTTCCACGTCCCCTCGCGGAACACTGAAATGAATATTTAATTTTAACCTTAAAAATTTACAATTTTGTCACGTTTTTACCCAAAACTTCCGTATTGTTGACGATGTCGTCGGCTCTGTGTCTTTTCTAAACGTAAATAAAAAAAAATGAAAAAATTTAATTTAATAATCTCATCGTAAATTAAATTAAGACGAATAACTTACGTAATCCTCAATTACTTCTTTCAAAGCCGAAACGGTGAAAATGAATATTAATGGAACAGCCGTCGTGTAACGACCGGTTGGAGAAACATTAGGAATTTGCTGCAAGTATTAACAAAAGTTATATAATTAAAATTTAACACTTTTAAGCTTTTAATTACGAAATCTGTCGTCTCAACCGCTTTAATTACGTCCTAGCACGAAATTAATCGCCTCGTTGCATTCCAACCAATGTATTTAATTCATTTAATAATATATAATAACAAAAAAAAGCATCGATTTTTTAACAAATCGATATTTCCGTGGTATTAACTCGTTTTGGGCGGTTGAAAAGAAAATTTCGCAACCAAAAAATCTTTGCAAATGGCCACCCGACCTGCAATAAGGCGATAAATAAGAAGAAAATATTCGAGTACCGTCGGAATTGTTCGAATAAAAACTTTGGCAAGAAAGACATCATACTGTATTTGGCAGTGCTGAAATTAAAAAATCAATTAAAATTAAATTAAATTAAATTTCTCATTTTTAGTACCTAATTTTATTTGTACAAAATTTCTGTGGTTGAGGTCTGTTAATAAATATAATCCTCTGTTGTGACGCTTCCGGCAGCTCCGTGACCCCCGATGTCTGATCGTCATCATCGTCATCTATTAAAAATAAATAATTAAATATTAAAATTTACGTCACTCACAATCAAACGAGATTAAAAAGCGGTTGCTATAGCAACGAATGGCGAGCGCAAAAAATTTAAAAATTAATTTAAAAATCGCACGTGACAAACGTGATTCCTTCACCTGAAATGGTCGCAACTGGAGCTCTCATGACACCCACCGATCACCAAACGTAAAAAATAGTCAAAAAGCAAACAACACAAACATCACTTTCACCACTTGCGGAAAAAACGCATCGTGCCACCAGTGGGCGCCACCGTCGCCAGTGTCAGCCGATTATCATCGTTAAGACGATCAATACGGGACGAAACGAACAAATTCAACCAAATCAAGGCCAAACTGGGCGTATCCTCGAGTGACGCAGTTGTGTAACGACAACCGAGACGAATTGCTTCGATCCGAGCACGAAAAAGTGCGAAAAAAATCAAAAAAACGTCAAAACAAACACAAAAATCTCAACAATTCACACTAATAAAGAAAACTTGCTACTTGATTCGGTTCAAGATTCGCTGCTAGAGGGTGAGATGGCAGACGAACTCGATGAAACGCCTCGTTTTATTCGTTACCCCTTGACGAAAACGTCACGGTTGCCCCTCGCAACCAACAGAGAGGGGGGGTGGAAGGAAGACACGATTACGTCAATGCCGAACAACCGTTTTTTCATTATATCCCATTTAATTGCGTATAAAACACCGAGAATTTAAGAAAAATTAAAAAAATCTTTCATTAATAAACTATTTCTACTGGTTTTTGTCTAATCAGCACTACACTAACCATCGTTTTTGACCGGAAAATCGTAAACATCCACATTCATGATCGAGATGGAAAAATAAACGAAGCATTTGCAATTGGGTAGTCATAAAACATGGTCGGATTTGAATTTGAAAAAATCCGTTAAGATATCGACTCGGACGACGCGCACGACGCGCACGACGCGCACGCCACGATGCAGTTACATCCGGGGACCGAACCCCAACCGGTTGCGCCTAAATTAATAAACATAAATAAATTAACCGTTTCAACTCGAAAATAAAATAATAAAACCATTTTCCTAATTACTAAATTCCCTCGTTTCGATTCCGGGTTTTATCAAAACCCCACACCGTAGCACAAACATGGTAGCTACATAAGCGCAACGGTCGAGGCGATAATAACGTAATAAAATTCGATCGTAAACCAAGAAGAAAAAAAAAAAACCCAAACACTTACTCTTTTTAGGTGGAATTTGGGTCGGATGAACCTTGACCTTGGGCATTGTGAAAACACCTTTTTCCTCCTTACTCAGCCACATTCTCCACAGCCTTAACTCTATACAAATATCTATCTTATGACGGAATGGTTAGAAAAACGATTTTTTTACTAGTAAATAACCATGGAAACGTGGTAACAGACAATACGGGGACTATTTACAAGTTATTTACGTATAAAAATTTTTAATTCATCGTTTATTTAGGTCGGCATACCAGAAAAACGCGAAAAAAATGGACTTTCGCTTGATAAACTTCGTGCCGTCTTGGATGACGATGGAAACGAACCGAAACGTCGCCTCATCCACCGAAAGTTACGAGCAAATGACGACTTTGTCACGTATAAAATAAGCAAAAAAAAATTGGAATTAATGGCTTAGTATAATTAATTAAAATCGCGCACCCGAGTGATAGAATTAAAAATTAAAAATTGAATTTTTTGTTGTTTTGTTTTGTAGTTTTTCTTACCCTGGGTCGCGGGAACGGCATTAATTTGCAGCGTGGACATGGCTGCCAGTCGGGCAGACAAACGGCTGGAAAATGCACTTGGCGATGCCCGAATGGGGAAATAAAATGTCGTGCCATTCACAGACGAGTGGCATTTCAAAATGCAGCCAGTGCCACTTGGTATTTAACGATTTTTGTTGTATATTTTTATGAGTCTAACCTATTTCTGGCGCCGTTGTAGGGGAATGCAACGCAATCGCTAATCACAATTACAAGAGATTTATCAAACATCAACAATTCGTGGAAAAGTGCCAAGAGGGGCGTTGACCCGTTTTCGAGAACGAACATCGCAACTTTTATCAACAAATTCCGAAAATGTCAAAAAACAATCGAAGAAAATTCAAAAAAATTCAAAAAAATTCGAAAAATAAATGAAAAATGTGTTATTGTGTAATCACGTCATCACATCTGTTACGGCGGATGAATTTCATTATTTTTTTTTAATGTAAATAAAAGGAATGTTTTTCTTTTCGATGTATTTGCGGGATTTTATCGATTTTTGATGTTTTTTTAAAAAGTAATTACTCTTTTCAAGAGGGTAAATTTGATTTTGCATGTTTATTCGAGTTAAATTGGTTGTTTCGGTGTTGCTTTTGGTTGTAAATCGCGGTTTACGGCGTTAATTTTTTATTTGTGAGTGGTTTATGACTCGCATTGGTGACACATATTGTCAGTCGTGTTATTATGGATGGGGGTTAATGAGAAATGTTAAATTAAAAGTATTTTTACCTTCGAGTCTTTCCATATCCGAATAGGTGCGTCTAATCACCATGGTTTACTAGTATGCGTTCAAAAATTGTACAAACTACATTGAAATTGACGAATTGAGCTTCTTTTTTTACTTAATAGCCGACACTAGCCGTACAACCAAATGGCGGATCGTTTCGGAATTAAAACTAGAAGCTGCGTGGTGCCGTAGCGGGTTTGACTGCGTAACAATTGGGCATCTTGCGGGCGCTAGTTTAAGATGATTTATTTTTTGATTTATTTAAATTTAAATTTATATTTTTTTAAATTTGTTTTCCCTGGATTTATTTTTTTCTTTTTAAAAAATTATTTAAAAAAAAAAAAAAATACTAGTTTTAGTAAAATTATAAAATGAAAAATTATGTTTTGGCCAGCTTTCTTTCATAGTCATCCATCTTCTCAAACAGATTTTTCGAACAACTAAAAATTAATAAATCCACATTTTATTGTACAAAATGGTCATAAAATGTCCAAAATTTTATGTTTTGAGTACACAACGCATGCGCGTACTCAATTTCCGGTTTTCAAACCCAAGATTGTCCAGCACGCGTGGCCAAGTTTCAGTACGCTAAATTGTAAATATAATTTAAAAAAACGATGAGTACCGCAAAAAAAGTTCTACTAACAAATTCGGAACGTGCTTTTGTACTGGACGCGACTTGCAAAAGAAAGGTAAACTCAAAAATCACAATTTAAAAAAGAAAAATTATTATTATTTTGTTTACAGAGAGTCGATGGACGAAACATAAACGACCACAGACACACCGAGATCATTTTTGGTGCCGACAGAGGATGGTGTCAAGTACACCTAGGAAAAACAATGTAAAAAACAAAACAAAAATAGATACAAAACAACGTGATAAAAGAATGAATTACTCTACTCGTAGCGTTACTGCGCATGTGTGTGCAGAGATCACAGCACCGAAACCAGCACGACCAGTCGAAGGTCTTTTCTACTTAAATCTTGATCTTTCACCAATGGCAGCTCCGAATTTTGAATCTGGAAGGTAGAAAAAATAAAATTTCACATAACTCAATAAATAAATCAAATTTTATTCACCAGGTTGTCGTTTTACGGCGTCGAATTGAACCGACTTTTGGAGAAATGTTTGCAAGATTCGCGTTGTTTGGATCTGGAGTCACTTTGCATCGTCGCGGGAGAAAAAGTAAAAAAAATAAAAATAAAATTATAAATAAAATAATTTTTGTAAAATTTGTTTATTTTTAGGTGTGGTGCGTACGAGTCGAAGTACGAGTTCTTAACCACGACGGAAGTATAATCGATTGTGCGAGCATAGCGGCTATAACTGCGTTATCTCACTTTAAAAGACCCGATGTGACAGTGACGTCGGAAGGAGTCGTCGAGGTACAACGAAAACCGAATATAAAACGCACGAATACTCGAATTGAATTAATTGCAGCATCCGATCGACGAGAAGGAGCCGGTTCCGTTAGGAATTTACCACATGCCGCTGTGCACGACCTTAGCTTTCTTCTCGGAAGGGTGAAAACAATTAATGTTTTTTTTGTATTTTTTAAATTATAATTTATTAATTTCTTTCAGCGACCACATATTGGTCGACCCCAGCGAACTAGAGGAACAAGTAATGGAAGCCAAAATGGTGGTGGCGATGAACGCGCGTAGGGATTTCTGCACTTTGCAGTTTAATGGCGGCAAAATGTTACTCGTTAAGGACCAAGTGTTCAGGTGTAGAGCGATTGCTTTCAAGCGGGTTGCTGATTTAACGGCCATGATAAAGAAGGCGTTGAGTGAAGACGCTGAGAAAAGGTTCGAAAAATTCGATAAAAAAAAAGGCAAAACTTTTTAACTTTTTAACTTTTTTTTACTATTTCGTTTAGGTTACGAGGCGAAGCGAAAGGTTTCGGCTATTCGATCGAAACTGATAAATTATTACGGAATAAATTAAATTCCTATAATTCGACCGTCAATGCAAATCGAGACGACGACGTCGAAATGTCCGAAACCGATGAATTATCGAGCGGCGAAGAAATCACATCACTAGTAAACGCGATAAAAAAAATTTTATTTTTTTTAACTTAATCAATCAAACTAATAAATATTTATTCCAGGGACCCGGCACGTTGATAACGGACGCTGAAAAATGGGATTTACCCGAACTCCCACTCACCAAGCCGAAAAAACAACGAACTCCGACCAAACCGCCGCCAACCAAAAGAAAAGCCCAAAAAATCGACGACAGCAGCGAAGACGAAGTCATGATCCTCGAACCAGACGCTATATAAATTTGTAAATTTAAAAAAAAAAAAAAAAAAAAAAAAAAAAAAAATGTAAAAAAAAAAGAATTTTATTACATAAATTTAATTAAAACCA
>JAQFXT010000860.1:0-24223 GCA_034683725.1 Strigamia crassipes | reverse complement strand
CGAATCCGAATCCGAATCCGAATCCTAAAAGGTTCTTGAATTTCTCGAATCTTTCGAATCCTTCATATAAGAATAAAAGGAAAAAAGGAAAAGCAATAAGATAACGGGGTAATACTGTAATTTATAATTTTACGACTGATTGATGTTGATTGATGTTAACAAATTATTTGACTTACATATTTGGAGCAAAAAGATTACAAATTTAAGAAAATTTTCTTTTCTTGAATGATTTCAAAAGCATGGCAGTCTAATTATTACTGAAAACAGTGTGCCACTCAGGCTGAGGATCAGTGTTTGGCCATTACCAGCCAAATAGTACTGCGGTACCGGTACACCATACTTTGGATTTTAAGTTGAAAAATTATAAAAAAAATTAAAAAATTAAAAAAAATGTATCAAGTTACAAAACTCGGTCTTATCTGACTACCTCACGCGCAGTTCCGGATGACCGAAGTTCGAATTGATAAGAAAATTCTTGATATGCTGCCATTTTTAGTTTTTACGAAACTAAAACTACGGGCACACCAAGTAGTAGCTGGAATTTCATTTTGGAGTCGCAAATTTGAATTTGGCGGGCTTTATCACCAGGCGTTGGATTTCCTTCCTGTTGCTTCGCCCACGACTAGACGAGAAATTGTGAGGTAAAACACTGATCGATGCCCTTTATTTATAATTTGTCTATTTGTAACTTCAGATTCATCTCTCAACAGTCAACACATTAAGCAAGGGAGTACGATAAGACATTTAGGTGATAAGCAATCTCCTAGAAAGGGAAACTCAACACTACACACCTAATACACGATGAATCATCGTGAAATCGTTCCCATAAATGATGGGGGAAGAAATGAGAGAAGAATTTCTGAAACAAATTATGTTGATCAAAGTATGTGTTCAAAATGTGCTACATTTAAAACCGTACAATATTTGTTTTAAAATATTTTTAGGGCCCGTATACAACATAGAAGTACACGGATGTGGTGGTCAGTTACGGAAAACGAAGTGGCTACGTTCATGTCCGACATCAATGTTTTGTTTTAATGGTGCACTGTGATTGGGTTAGGTTAGGTTAGTCATGAAAATACTGTGTTCATGTTACTAAGACATAAAAATAATGTGTTCATGTCACTGAGACATGCAAATACTGTGTGCATGTCACTGAGACATGCAAATACTGTGTTCATGTCATCTTAATTGTCATAATATCTCAACCAATCACCGGGCGCCATTAAAACAAGACATTCATGTTTGAAATGAATGTAGCCACTACATACAGAAGAAGAAAAAAAAAAATAATATTTTATGTCTCAATTATGGTACCAATTTTGTTTGCAGCACTTCATGCTGGAAATGCTGAGATCCCAGCATTATTAGACGAACAAGAACCTTCATTACTTACAGTCCAAGGCACATATAGTTTAATTGAAGAGAGAAAAAAAATTACAAGGAAAAAGAATGGATTTTAAAAGATTTTTCTAATTTCAGATTTCTCTGAATTGCAAAGAAACCTTCGAGAGTTTTACAAGGAATTAACTTTACCATGTATTGCATGGTTAAACGAGGCTGAAGATTTAAATATCGACGAGTTTTATATTGATCTTGTACTTGAAGATTCTGGCAAGACGATTAACAAGGAAGACATCTTTAATCCCGTGAATCAACAAAGGCCAACTAGAATTCTGTTGGAAGGGCAGCCTGGTTCTGGCAAAACATCTGTAGCTACGAGAATTACTTACGATTGGGCAAATGAAGAAGAGTATGTTGATCAATTTCAACTGGTTTTTCTAATTCCACTCAGGGAATTACAGCAGCGAAGTATTGATGACGCAATTAAATCAATTAGCAACATTTATGGCTTCAAAGATAAAATCGATGAAATAATTGCATCCAATGAAGAAAAAATTCTTTTCATATTTGATGGATTAGATGAACTATCTGTGGAAGATAGAACATCCACACTTGAACTACTGTACAAACAGAAATACAGAGAAGCAACAATACTAGTAACGTGCAGAACAGGACTATTTACATTGACAAAAGACGAGCGAAAACATTTGTTTAAAGGAATGAACATGCAGTGCAAGTTTTATAACAAGCAAATATCGATCCAAGGAATTAAAAATAATAAAAAGAAGATGGAATTGTTAAAAAAGTTCATTGTAATTGACGACAGTGTCAGACAAAATGTAGTTTCTAATCTAAAATCAACAGTCAGTGCCACAGAATTGTTTGATTGCCCTTTGTTTTTAATTCTGTTGGCGTTTATTGTGAATACTGAAGAAGAAGAAGAAACTGTGGGGATTTTTCTTACACAAACTGAATTATATAAGAAACTTTTTAACTGTATAATCAAGCACAGTTGCGGAAGGAATCAAATACCACTCGATGATTGCTTCGATCTCTTTGATTGCGAATCATCGTCAACTGATTTACGCAAACTGATAAAAGAGTTTGGAAAATTATCTTTCAAACACATCCTGGAAAACGATTTGCAGTTTAAAAGTGACAGTCTAAGCGATCAAATTTACAAAGTTGGATTCCTGTGCAACCACAAACAAGTGTTTCGTTTCAAATTGACCCAATATTATGAAGCATTTCATTTGTCGATTTTAGAATTTTCCGCTGCGTATTACGCATGGATGGAATACAAATCCAACGTGCCTGAGATAAAGAAACAGGTTTTTGAACCCGTGGTGAAGCATTACTTAAGAAGTCGGGGTACATCGCTTGTTCTAGCTGTTATGATCGGTTTGTTTCAAGAGCACTCGTGCGACATATTTGACTGCATGCAGCCATTTTCTTCTTGCTTTTCTTTAAATTTCGATTACATAGCGCAGCTGATGGAGGAATTGCCATCAGCTGATGTTTATGAAAAAGTATTCCCATTTCTTATCTATTTTTTTCCGGGACATTTGGATCTAAGAATAAAGTTTGATAGTAGCATGCTTCTTGAGGAGCCGTTTAAAAAGTTGATCGAATATGGAATCAAATGTGGGAAGATTAAAAGTGTTTATGGTTACGATTCTATTCGAACTCTATGTCTTAAAAATGTACGTCCTCCAATTTTAAAGATCTTTTTAGGCGAAATTGAAGAGTTGTTGTATGATAATTCAACAAATTTGAGATGTGATGCAAATGAGCTGCATATTGAAATTGATTCGCGTCAAAGGAATATAACACAACGTTGCACAGTAAACGAACTGTTAAGAATTGGACCAATCATCGCGTCTTTTAAATCAGAAACGTTAAAATTTCATTGCTTCGTTTCATCTGTTGACAATAATCAAATTTGCGTTCCCTTTGAAGAGTTGTTCGTGTTTGAAAGCCCTGTTCATTTGTTCTCATTTGAAATTCGAACACATGTAGACATAATGTTGGTTACGACACTATTGCAAAAAATTCAAGTTACTGTTTTGCACGTCTGTTTATTATCTAGTGGGCTGGACCTAAGTGATATGCTGCACGCCATCGCTAATTCTAGCAGTTTACTTTATGTTATGTTTTGTAATAACGATGTAAATGGAAACAGTCTAATAGATTTAAGTGATGTTACAAACGGTGGAACTAAGAAATACGAGTATCTGGAATTTGACAATTGTATTGTGAATTGCAGACTGCCGTTGATTAACAGAAATTGCGTCAACATCTTGTCAATTGATGGCGTTTCGACAGAAACATTGTGTAAGATTGAGCCTACAAACTTAGTGTGTATGAGTTCGAACGTGAAAGAATTACTGGAAACTAATCCTACATGGCCCGGTGTCAATTCGATTAAATATCTAAACATAAGCGAGTCGTATGAATGTGAGATCGAAGTCAAATGTATGTTAGATTTTTTATCCACTTTTAGTAATCTTCGAACTTTAGAATTAAATTTTTCACTTTACGAAGACACAGAAACTTTAGTGGAAGGATTGAAACGGCTTGCAATTGACAAATTTGCTTACACTTTTGAGAGTTTCGAAGAACTGAATCTGTTCAAAAGTTTGAATGACAACAAAGTAAAATTACAATCAATAGACATTATTTATGACCCACGCAGTGCAGGCACACACACTAGAATTTCTTCATTCTTTACACCAGAATTTAAATGTGATCCATTAGATGATAGAAGTGATATTTTATCATCGATGTCAGAACTAGTGAAGGGTTTGAAACAACGACATTGGAGAAAAGTGAATTTTGTATGTCGTGGTCACGTGGACTGGTTTTTGTCTTTGTTAACCGATAAAAGTGTAATTGATGTATCTATTTTTAACGTTGTTCATTTCACGTATGGAAGTAACAGTGATGATCCTGAATACTATAAATGTCTATTCAATCAACACACTTTTGAAAATCATAACGCATTTGCTATTACTGTGAAATAAATTTCAAATTTTTTATTGTAATTAAATCGTTGTTTATTCTAGTTCCTTCTTATTCACTGATGTTGACAACAATGGTGGATTTATGGTCTGTGGGAAAAATATTGGTAGTGTTGCAATTGAAGTATTGGAAGTACCGTCAATGGAATCTCCAGTTTGTTTTATGTCTTCTACTCCCTTATTTATTATTTTGTTTTTCAACATTGTAACTAATGCTAACTGATTCCAAATCATCACGTTGTATTTTTGTATTGTTTTGCGTTTGTTGGTTCATATTTCGGTTGCATTGTTTTTGTTGCATCGATTGTGATATCCCAGTGCGAGAAATGTTTAGTTCTACGTCAAAACGAAAAAAAAGTATTTGAACTCGGGACAATTGCACAAATTATGACGTCACGGGATTTTGGAACTAAATATAACTTTAACCCTGACCTAACAAGGAATGACGTAATAAATGCTTTGTTGTCAGTTGATGGTTTGATTTACGCGCCGCCACCATTGTCGACAAGAGCTGCATCGTTTCCTTTAAAATTTCCGTTTACCTTACCTTCTATCGGTATGTTTAAAACTAGGAAATCGAGAACAAGACTTCATATTTTTTAATTTACCAGTGCCAAATTAAATGAAGTGGTATACATTGTGGTTTCATGTTTGCAGGTGCGAGCTGACATTCAAATACGAGGCAGATGATGCCCCAAGAAAATGCAGTCTTTGGACAGAGAATATTCAGGCTTTGGAAAAAAAGGTGGAGTTATTTTTCATCTTCACGAGTATTTGTTCTTTTTCAGTTAGCTTAATGTTCAATAGATGGCGCCAACGGTGTGAATCGTTTACCACGCGAGGTCTATATGGGAGGATTGATAGTGGGAAAGATTGTATATTTGTAGTTTGTTTGGCAAAAACAGAATGGTTGTCTGAAAAAAAAATGTTTGATACATTAATTTTCAATATCTAACAGCAAACGATTCATGTTACAACGTTACAAGTTTAATTTAATCAATGTGACTGTAACACATTAGTATTTTTATTATTATTTACAATATTACAAATCGCACATGCAAAAATCAATAATAACAAAATCTTATTAATTTGTAATGAAAAAAAAAGCAAAATAATAATTTTTGTGCCCGTCCATTTTGTGCAAAAAGAGAAGAACGATGTGTACAACGTGTAAACACAGATTACACGTCGTACTACTTGGCACTGTTATTGCACTGGGGCGGAGTCAGAGCATTTCATCAAGGGGTTGGGATCGAATCATAGAGTCCAACCCCTGCATGGTGGATTGTTCCCTCCTTCTCTCAATACCGTTTTTGACTCGATAGAAAAGACGCCGGCCCAAGTGTGCACGGCTTTTCTCCCAATTATAAAAGCCTCTGGAAAATGGCACTTTTCCTTTTTTTCACCCTCCTCCCTCTTATGTCAATCCTACAGCTTAATACAGAGAGAAAAGGGAGCAACAGACGTCGTATTTCATAGTTTGAGAAAGGACCTCCCCACCCCCCTTCCCCTATTCATTTGTCACATGGAGGGGGACCTCAGGTGTGTCTCAGGTGACTAATATCCTCCAAATACACCGTATCCCTCGCTTTTCTCCTCTTGTCATCACTCGGACTTGCCTTTTGCCCACTCAGTTCGCAGCTTCATTAAGTGTGTTTTTTGGGTTTTTTGTCTCGTGTGTGTCGTTATTGGTGATTTTTATATATTTATATTTAATCGGCGGCTTTTCTTTGTGTTTGTATCCGTTAGAAAGTTGTCTGTGATGCATGCAGCTGCCGAGGACGGTGATTGGTGCGCGCTTGTCGGGCGTCTGGCAAGCTGAGCCCCGGCCAAACCGCAAAATGACGTGTCCCTGCTGCTTGTTTCTGCTCTCCTCGTCTAGCAACAAAAATTTCACATAAAAGGGAAGGAAAGAAGAGTCCAAATGATGTGAATAGGGTGGGATTTAGTTTGGGTGACTTTGGTAAATATTTCAAGTGTAGGCAATGGAGAGTGGCAAAACAAATAAACAGTGTAATGGACTCCCTACTTGGGTTTTGGCTCGTGTAAATGTATAGGAAATGACTGATAGGTGTTAATAATGTAGAGGTATTGATCTAGCCGACATAAAATAGCTTAAATGTTGTCTTTTTAAGGATTTAAATTGAGAAAAGAATTGGAATATTATATCTGTCAAATACATAAATTTGGGTCTAAAAATCTCAGTTATTTTCCGTGATTTTCAATTTTTTTTCCTGTGTTATTTCAGTTTCTTCAGGGTTTTTAGCAGTTTTTTCTGTGAGTTTGCAGTTTGTTTTCGTGAATTTGCAGTTTGTTTTGGTGATTTTTCCAGTTTTTCTGTGATTTTTCCAGTTTATTTTCGCGATTTTCTAGTTTATTTCTGTGATTCTCCAGTTTATTTTTGTGTTTTCCATTTTTTTTTGTGTTTTTCCATTTTTTTTTGTGTTTTTCCATTTTTTTTTTGTGTTTTTTCAGTTTTTTCTCGTGATTTTTCATTTTTCTCGTGATTTTTCACTTTTTCTCGTGATTTTCCATTTTTCTCGTGATTTTTCACTTTTTCCCGTGATTTTGCGGTTTATTCGTGATTTTCCAGTTTTTCCACAATCTTCCATTTTTTTTCTTTAAATTTGTTGCCATATATGCAAATTTTCCATGGAAAATTTACGACCTGCTACTTTTACGAGATAAATCAATGTCGTGTGAAATCCATTTTAATTACACATAAAAACTGCAGATTTTACTGCCACGACCAAACAAAATATACGATTTTTCTCATTTTATTCGAACAAATAGGAAACAAGCCCAACAAAATATTATATAAAAAGATAAACATTACAAACTAGCCATAGAAGTTGTACACGGCAATGTTCACAAATCACAAAGCAAGAAAACCCAGTGCACAAGCTGAATGTCTCTTCCATGTAACAGTAACCAACATAATTGACATGGATCCCGTTTTATCAGCAAGACTGTCAAATTGGAAGTTAACAGCAGACTTGATCGTCACAAAAACCTCCTTTAATCTGATAAAAACACGTCAAACAGAATCGGTGAATCCCTGAAAAGAAACATTATCAATTTCAATGACCCACAAGTTTATCTCCACTCCAGTGTCACTTCGAATACGAGTCAGTAGTCACCGATTCGCAACAATCCTATCCCCGTATCCATCTCTCATCCTCCATTTGGCTCACAGATTGGGTGGTCCCGCCTAATCTATTCCTCATCAGACTCGGGGATAAAAGACTATTCCGCCACTCTGTTAATCACACGTTGGCGATATTTTTCCTCTCTTTTGATGCATCATAAGCTTTTAAAAGTGGGCCCGTCCTCCATTTTGCATCCCCTCGTCGCATCTCCGCCCATCTCTCCTTATCTCATCTCCATTTTTCTCCTAATGGAAGGGCACCTCTGTAAACATGGCGGCAGGTGTTTAACATGGGACCAGTTTTGTAATCCATTTAAATCGTCCACCTGATAAATCATGGACTCTAAATTATTACATTTATTTGGCTTTTTAATTAGCCACGTAGGAGAAGTTGAGACATGATTTATTCAGTACTTAACGAAAGTCTGGTGCGTGAAACGAATTTTTAAACATTTTCATTTCACTTTCTTCGCTTCTTTTAGAAAAATTAAACGCATTCGTGCAGAATTTTTTTTTTTTTTTTTTCTTTTTTCCAAGGATGAGGGGAAATTGAAGCAGCACTTGTCTCATTTTCCCTTTCTCAGCTGTTGGTCCTGCTTGTGAGCCTCCATTTTGTGTCCAGTGGGGGTTTTGTGTGCGCCTCGATTTGCTGCATTTGTCATCGAAAATGAATGAATGCCAATTTCTTAACACTCAATTGAGTTTCTAGTGACGCTTCCTGGGGAGGGGCCTCGTGATATTTACTGAATGATACTTAACATATAATTCCCAACATATTGAGAATTCTATCCCTTCGTTTTATGCTTTTATTAATATAAACTTGTAAATAGTTTGATGGATTATGGGGGAAAATTCTTTTTGGAAGTCACAAAAGGAAAGAAAAAAAATCGATGGATTGCAAAAAGTAAACATTAGCGGGAATAAACATGGCTTATTCAACTTCCCCCTCAATTCCTGCTTAATCCTGCACGCACGTGGCCCCTTCCTAACATCTCTTTCCAAAGAAAGTGCGACAAGTAGTCGTCTTAATCCCCGTGTTCGAAAATACTTGAAAAAATACATTTCCAAGGCTATACTTAACAAAATGGCCGGCCCAGCCCAGTTAATCACATGAGACGCCATTTAAAATTTAATAATCAGAGATTTTTATCTTTTTGTGCGTTCGTGTGCCCTAATATCAACAGCACTTAGCAGTGATCGCATTCTAATTTAACTTTTCGGGATAATTTGGACTCGCCCTCGATAGAGCGAAGAGCCTATTGAACGTTTACAATTAAATGATGTTTGAAACGAGGTTGTTAGGCAGCGAAGCATGTATAGTCAACTGGTGAAGAGAGGGGGAGATTGGAAAGGGCTCGAAGGGAGATGAGCGGATCGAGGGAGGGTTTTGAAAAGAGGAATTTCTCAATCAGAATGCAATGAATGTGTGATGTGTGAAATGAGTTTTGTTTCCATAGAAACATCAGCGGATGAAAAATTTTAAGTTGCAATCTTAATTTACATGAGTTTCCTGTTCGCTTTTTTGTTGTTTCTTCGCCTCGCTGCTTCGTGAGCCGAATTTGAGTCTGCTTTACAAGCGCCTCATGAATATTTGAAAGCGATTAGCACTTTAAAACACGATTATTCTATCGTGCTCGCCATTTTGCTCGTCGCCCGGTACCGATCGACGAATCGAGCTTTGAAATTCGACACGAGGCGCATTGGTGTTGCCCTTACGGTTGCTCGGATCCATCTTTTACATGACAATGGAAGGGCACGATTTGAATGCAACACGCCAACTGGAAATGGATTTGTAATAATGTAAATTAAAATAATTACAATTCAAAAAAGAAAAAAGGAAAAAAAAAAAAAAAAAAAAAAAATTCTTTTTGGTTTATTTATTGCTTATATTAATAAGCTACTTAGACGAAGTCAGATTGATTGACACAAAGCGATGACGTTATGAAATGCGTTCATAAGTTGTCAATGGGAATTAGCTTAATCAATTCATTGAGCAGCATCTTTTGTCTCGGGTCCACGTGTTCATTTCTCTATTTTTAATATTCACCGCCGTCAATAATTTGCATTCCAGCTAAATTGGCTGCGAATTCCATTCATGCGACTCTCGCAGGCCGTGGCCAGTGTCCACCTGGTGTCCATCCGTCCAGTTTCATCTGCTTTTATCCCGTTTAACCCTTTGATCATTTAACATCCGTGACGGATGTCCACTCAAAGGTAGCAACGGAAACGCGGACAATCATCTGCTGCTCAGTGGCCATTAAACTAAATGTGCGTTTCTCTTTCAGGTGCCCTCTTTGCTTATATCTCACGGAGGGTTGGAATCCGCGCACGCGCATGGGTGGGCGTATGTGTGGGCGGGCGGAGCTGCTTTGTCATCGTGCAATATGTCGGTCCCAATGTCAGAGGATCGGGGTCAAAGAAAGGATAATGTGGGGGCGTAAAAGGGGGTTTCTAAGGGGCATAAGGAGATATCACTCAAATAGGGTCATGTGTATTTAGAAGGCGAAGGTTATTATTTATTATCAAAGGATGCGTGTGTAATTTCATGTAGGAATGTTGTAAGGTATTAAGAAAATGAGGGGAAAGACACCGTTAGAAAATGACAGAAAAGAAATTGTTTACGGTTGTAAATAACGGCTGGGAGAGCCGTGCTGTCACGAAAAACTCACCGCAATGGATTTGTTTTATTGCACAGTTACTCAGATGCTGTTGAAATAAACACAGTTGGATTAAAAGTGATAAGGTGAACATTTTTCTGCACAATTTCTACACAAAAATCTCAGATGTTTTTTGTGATTTTCAATTTTTTTTTTCTCTGATATTTCAGTTTTTTTCAGAGTTTTTTCAGTTTTTTTTCGTGATTTTTGCAGTTTTTCCGTAATTTTCCAGTTTAATCCATGATTTTTTATTTTATTTTTGTGATTTTTTCATTTGCGATTTTCCATTTTTTTTTGCGATTTTTCAGTTTATTTTTGTGATTTTCCATTTTATTTTTGCGATTTTTTAGTTTATTTTTGTGATTTTCCATTTTATTTTTGCGATTTTTTAGTTTATTTTTGTGATTTTCTTTTCTTTCGTGAATTTTCATGTACTACCGTGATTTTTTATTTTTCTCGTGAATTTTCATGTACTACCGTGATTTTTTATTTTTCTCGTGAATTTTCATGTACTACCGTGATTTTTCATTTTTCTCGTGAATTTTCATATACTACCGTGATTTTACATTTTTTTCTGTGATTTTCCAGTTTTTTTCGTGATTTTCCAGTTTATCCACAATCTTCCAATTTTTTATTTACAATTCTCCTTGCCGGTATTTGTGATGCCATATATGCAAATTCTCCATGGAAAATCTACGACTTGCTACTTTTACGAGATAATGTCGTATGATATTCATTTTAATTACAGATAAAATCTGCAGATTTTACTACCACGATCAAACAAAACACACGATTTTCTCATTTTATTCGAACAAATACCCCACACATCGGTTGTATAATGAAATTTATTGTATTTATTACAAAATTCATTAAAACAAATAAATTTTTATAATAACACCAAATTTTTAAATATTTTTTACATTCAACGCAATGAATTTCTGTTGCGATTTATATAAAAAAAAATAATTTTCTGTCGTGAAAAATCTGGAAAATTGTGTTTTCTGTAACTAGTTTTTCTTACCCATAGTCACAGATTAGATAAATACGTGTAAGGAAGCATTTTGTAGCATTTTCTCAGCATTTAAACTCGGATAACAGACGGAGAATGGAAGAAGGAAATTGTAGTATAGTTCCCCTCTTGCTGCTGACTTTTGACTGACATAATTGGATTTCTGTTGACTATTTCCTACGCCTCTTAGCACCTAGCTATTGAGTAAGTGGAAAATATATTTTCCCGTTTCGCGTCCACCATCTTGACTCACGGGTCAAAAGCACACTACTCCCCACCGGCCCTCGTAGAGAATACAGTTGCACTAAGTTGACAGGTTCATATAATGCCTAGTTGTCAGTTTGAGATGGGGAAAGAAAAACCTTTCACGGCTACTAACGTTTACCCCATGCTGAAGTTTCCTCACAACGTGCACTCGCGATACGAAACCGATACGTTTCGGAATAAACACACAACTCAAGTTCATTTAGATTCGAACAAGATTAAAAGTAGAATTATTTTTTAGAATTTATTTTCTATTAGCCTTGCTTAGTTTATTGTGAAGGACAGGGCGCACAAAGGAGTTCACGCCTGTAAAAAGAGGTTCGTCTTCCCGCCTGCAGGTGAAGTGTCAAACACAATCACAGAGAATCCAGGTGAAGGAAGAAATCAGAAACTCAAGGCGGAATCTAGGGTAGACTGTAAGGCTAATTTGAATAGGACTTTGGGTTATTGCACGTGCATTACAACACGTCCGTTGTATTCAAATAACACGGCGGCATTTTTTCCTATTCTTATTCAAATGTGAAAAAAAGATGTGAAATTCTATCAGTCGCAGTAAAATAATAAACATCTCTAATAAAAATTATTTCTAATATGTATTATTTTAAATTGTAACTAACTGAAGTTATTTGGTTTTTAAAATGACAAATAAAATTGTTTCAATCATCGCCTGTCATCTTCAGTGGTTTATATTTTTATAAAAACATTTTTAGATTTTTTTTATATACAGAATATTTATTTTTTTTTTTTTGTGATTTGGGTAATGGAGTAGGAACCCCTAATTAAAACCCCCCGTGACAGTTGTTTGAAAACTAGCTTAATTGAAATGTCAAGATTGGTCACCGGAAACACTATATCTTGTTATATACGATTGATTTATGTTTATTGAATAAGGTACACATAGCGTATATTGCTATTATAAATTATTACAGCCATTTTTAAATTATTATTATTTTTTTTTTTAGAATTATATAATTATATAATTTAATTTCTCTCTAAGATTTACGCAATCAGCACTCGGCTATATATCGTTTATATTTCTGGAATTCGGTTAATTTTCTCAATGTTTCATATATATATATATATTGGTTACGAGGGGCTCATCGAATGTGATGCGTGTTTCATTCTGGCCTAGAAAAAAAATTGAAAATTAAATTAAAATTTTTTTTTAGGGAAAATAATAGGAGGAAAAAAGATGAAAATAAGATAACGAGGATATTAATTAAGGTATTCACTTCTCTACCCCAATTTCAGTGCCCCTTTTTGCCCCTAAACAAAAAATTGACAGGCCGCATGTGCTCAAGATACAAGACTCGTATATTACTCTGAAATTTCACATGGAAATGAATCGCCCCACTTAATTGAAGGCTTTGGGTGAAGAACTCGATTCGGGATTAATCAATAAAATGACAGGATCAAAAGGGGAAAAAAAGGAAACGGGCGGCGGACGCGTTTTTTCCTCCCTCGCCACCCAGTGCGAACGCATGCGACAGCTGGGAGTTGAAAGAAACAGGTTATCCACTACATCCGCCCCCATATCGAGGATGAAATTATTCGAAATACACTAGTTTTAGGGTTAAAGCGAGTCGAACGGCCATTTGGTTAACGTTTCCTGCTCCGCTTTTTCTTTTGAAAAGGTGATGCCCATAAAAACGGGCGTTCTTTTGCCAGGTATTCAAAGAGTTAAACACGGTGATTTGGAGTCACGCGTGTGGATTTAGGTGCGCACCACTGGACTCGCCTTGGAGCTCCCTTTTTTCCCTTCTCTCATTGTCACATTCTGATTTATTTCATTGCTTTCAATTATACCTTTTTACACTTTCATGGGTGCTATGCGTCTTTTAACCCTGGATCAAAAGGGGCTCGAGCCAAATTGCCTCTATAGTTGAAACATCAAAAACACTTTCCCCATCATGCCTGCGCTTTTTTTTTTTTTTTTTTTTTTTTTTTTTTTTTTTTTTGGTAATATATTCACTTTCGTAATGCTAAACTATTTGAAATGAATTATAAAAAGTAAATTTGTAATAAAAACCAATTAAGAATTTTGTATTTCACATTTTCAAAAATTAACTTTTTCACTCTAAAAAGTGAATTTTTTCCGAGGGCGCCGACATTTACTATAAATCTCGTCGATGGCTTGATAAATCCTTTATAAACCTCTAATAAATTTCTACTTTTCTAAATCTTTAAATTTTTAAATCACATATATGATCTCTAAATCACACATTAAATCTCAAAATTAATCAATAAATTTTAAAATATATCCAAAAACATCTCAAAATAAATCCATAAATTTAAAAATTAATCTATAAATCTCAAAATAAATCTTTTTAATATTTTAGAGATTTACAAATCTCGTCAATGAAAATTGTTAATGTCGGCCTTCTCGATTTTTTCGCTTAAATGATATATTTTCCAATCTGAAATTGTCTAATTTTTTGCCTAAAGTTGCGTTTGGGTCTAAAATTTGCTTTTTTCTTTGAAAAATTGTGCAAATAAGTGAATTTGAGCACAAAAAAATGCACTTTTTAACCCACTGCGCTGTTTTTAACGTTGAATTATCCCATTTACAGCGTGAGCAAGCTATTCAGGACCCCCAAAAATCACCATTGGAAAATCCACTCTATAGGGTATTATACAGTCCCATGAAAAAAGTAAAACAAAACAAAAAAACAATTGATGGGGAAGAAAGAATGGTTGTAATGATTAATGAATATATTGTCTTTTGTTTTAATTTTTTCTCACCTGTGTTCGTTTTACACCTTGTCACCGTTTGACAGTGAGGGTGATGGGAGGAGGATATGAAAAAAGGGTTGCAAAACATACACATAGGGATACGAACAGATGTAGTGAATATGCACACGTGCGCTGTTTTTTTAAAGCGGCACTATGATTGATGGAATATGTGTACGTAGAGTTTTTTTATCCTTCCCCTTTTAACGCTGCAGTCTCAGGTGCGAGGTTGAGATTTTAATAAATTAGCATTTTGACTGACATCCCCAGGGTTATGTGTGTATGTATCTTTATTAAAAGAAAATGTCCTCTCATGTAGTTACCTCGACTTCCGCTTCCGCCTGGCGTTCTCTGTACGCTCGCTGTTTTTTCTCGAAATCTCGTAACCGTAAATTGTATCTTTCAATTTGTTCCCGAAGAATGGAATCCTCTGCCTAAGAAAATCGAATGTTTTTGGTATAATCGAGTTTGATTGGACGTTAATTTGATTTCTTTTTCATACTTGAGCGCGTTCTTCGTCGTATTCCAAGCACCCAACGCCGTCTAAACGTTCTAAATCGAACCATCCGCGCCACCTAACGCACACGCCGTTGAGGATTAACGTACCAGATTTAATCTGAACCTAAAATAAATTAAAATAAAAAATTTCTTTTAAAATGTTAAAAAAAAAAAAAAAAACCAATAAATAATATTCGATTCGCACAAGTACACTATCAGAAATAACGTGTCAACACATTTTTATTGAGGAAAATTGATGTTTTCAAATTTCACACCGTTTTTTCCCTCTTCCCTATAATTTAAAACAACTTTTAGTGTGCAATTTAAAAAGAAAAAGAAAAAGAAAATGGTTCAACAGTTTTTATCCCACTTCACCCTCCAATCATAAAACTGTAAAATTCCCACACTGAAAATGGGAAATAAAGAACTAACATTTTATTCCTCGCTGTGATACTTCAAGGCCAACAGGGTGCCCCTAGATAGATGCTCATTTGTACACCTTGTACATTTTTTTTTTAAACAAAATTAACTGTTTTTTTTTTTGTTTTTTTAAACTTTAAATTAAAGAAAGAAACAAATCATTGGATCGCTTGATCTAGCCATTCTTGTGTTCGACACCCGAGTGTCACTTCCTCTTTCTCCATCTGCTTGTTATCAACCCCTCCTTCCCAACTGGTATCCCGTTGAGGACATTTTATGGTGCGACAGTCCTGTCAGTTTATGGCCATCCATAAAACAATTAGTTTAAGCTGGATAAACACAAGTGAGTTTGTGATATACTTCCGGATATTCCTTAACTGAATTGTTTTCTAATCTTTCAACGATAAAATTGTCGATACACATGTTACATTTTAAAAGAAACAAGAAACAGGTTAAAAAATATAACTTTTTAAAAGCCTAAATTACTTTAAAAATTATTTTAAAAATTTGAAAATTTCGTACCTTTCCTTGTTCTTTGTCGAAATCGACTTCTTTCGACTCGGGGTCCAGTGTGTTGTAGCCATTGGCGCACGGCCGAAAAATCAGCTGGATGTTGATACCTGTGGACAGGAAAACCTAGAGACAAAAACAACAATTCCAATATATTAGTAAATAGTAAAACAATCGACCTTTATTGTTATATTGTCATGTTTTTTAAGGGGTTGCTTTGTGTTAGGCTTTCGTGCAAAGAGAGAAAAGGAAGCGGGACAAAAGTGACAGCAGTTCCTCTTCCGTCCTTTTAATAAACGGCATTTAGTTGGCACCGGTCAAGTGTAATGGTGTTATGTTTTTTTTTTTATCACATCCGTTTGAAAACCCCACGTGAAATTTTATATATCTCGGATTTATCTTACCAACTCGGTGTGTCCTTCTCGGCACCCATTCTGGAAACGCATCTGGCGTTCCTCGAGTGGGCGATCACGGTATCCCGTATACCGCACCTAAAATTATAATAAATTAATAAACTTTATAGTTTTTTTTGTGGGGGGGATTTTGGTTAAGGTATTTTCTTTCTTTGTACTACCTCTCCTTCTCTGCTTAAACGACGAAATAATTCGTCCGTATCGAATTTAGTTTTTTGATCGGCTACCACTCGGGGCATATTGAAAAGAAATTTTTTCTCCTGACCGTATAACGCGAGTGCATCCAACGGCAACATAATGATCACAACACCATTTCAAATACATCACATTGGCCTAGTTTAGGAAAATTTTTTTAACCCTGCGAAAATGCAACAGTGGCGAGTTCACAGTGGGCGCAAACAGGTCAACACGGAGGACGTGAAATGAATAGAAAAGAAAAAGAAAGAAAGAAAAGAAGAAAAAAAAATACACTTTCAATGACATGAAACCGGCTAGACCAATCAGGGTGGAGCATTATTTTGACTGACACAGACAGACATTCCCAACTCAACTCCTCCTGTTTAGAAACGGCTCTGTCTGGTGGCGAATTTCAACTCGGATCAATAAAATCAATAAAATCAATAAACCAGTAAAATCCAGCACAAATTACAATTTAACCTTAAAAAAAAAACCAATAGAAATAAAATCCCAACATAAAAATAACAATAATTAACAATTATCTAACAAACTTACCCCTACACTTATTATAATAACAACGCCGAATAATTATAGTGTCTAATTATATTATTTTTTTACCTGCGGATACACACGAGTGAATCCGTAATTGAGGAAACGTTAACGGAGCTTTGTGATTTCGATCCCACCGCTTTAGTCATTTTCCTCATCTTTTAACATCATCAGATGTGGCAGCCATTTTATCTCATGTTGTCCTTATTTAAGGCGGTGCAGGCCGGAATTGGGCCCCTCCTCCGTCTCCATTTAGCGTTCTCTTTTGAAAAGTTGCCGGCCCAAGAGTGCACATTGCACACCTTTCTAAAAGCGCGAGAAATAAGGTTGCCTCCCTTGCTCTCTTCTCGTGTCAAGTCGAACTGAGAAGAGAGCAACCTGACGTCATATTTCAAGCGCACAAAAGCCGCCATTCATTTTGTCAGGCGAACGGCCCTCGGGTGTGTCTCAGGTAACAAACATCTTGCAAATAACACCGTATCCTTCGCTTTTCTTACGGTGTCATCACTCGTGTCGCTCCCCTGCCTCATTTCTTTGTAAAACCCAATTTACTTGTTTACTTGTGAAATTGCCTCGAGTAGACGCGTTTCTCGGTTTCAATTGCAACGAAAAGAACGCAGTGGAATTTAATTCGCTGAGATTATATAAAGGTCGTGTGAATAATAAAATAAAACAATCAAGGGCGGACTTACGTATAAGCAAAATAAGCAGTTGTTTAGGGGCCTCCACTCGTCCGGAACCCCGAAAAAATCCCATAATAAGCTTTAACGATATAATCGACCAATTTTCCACCGTCAAAAGCAGAAAAAAAATGTTATAATGTTTTTGATGTATTTAAATCGGAAATATAAAATATATTTCTAACTTTGTAAGTAATTTTTTTGTCGCATATTTATTTATATTTATTATATTTTTTAGATTTTTAAAAATTAAACTTTTGGGCTAGGTGGAAATGAGGAAATTGTTGGCACGCATTGTGCCATCTGTGTTTTGCTTGAAAAATGGCAACGGCAGTTACATACGAGAGCAAATAAACAACGTAGTGGTTGTTGATGTGAATATTTACCCTCACTTGGGTTCAATGTGGAATTGTTTGTTGTGATATTTGTTCAAAGGGACTCGCTCTCGCTTCGTGTTTGTTATTACACACATTTGCTGCTTATTAGAGGTCTCGTTTAGCAGTTAAGGTAATTTCTGTGTGTGGAATATAGGTCTGTAAACCTTTTCTTTGAATGGGCAAGGCTCGAGGAGACACGTTGTTAGAATCAATATAGTCCTGTACTTTCAAACTCAGGACGAACCAACCAAAAGACCCTAAATGGGGGGGATGAGGGAGCGCGAGAGAAATGGACGAGGGATGGATGCAGGCCTCCAGCAGTGAAGCAATGGAGCAGAAGTGAGAGTTGTCATCTGAGTCTATGGAGCTTCAGAGATTATCGATGCTTATCTAATGATGAATGAAGTGGGTACTAGACTCACAATTGTAATTGACGACATATTGCATGAAAATATGCTGAATGGGACAGGATTTTTAAGTGAAACTGGAATCCGAGCGAAGAGATACAATATCAAAGAGGTGACTTAGAAAGATGATGCAAATGATGATGCAAATAAGCCAGGTGGGCGAAGGGAATTCCATTAAATGCACGTGCACTATCCCTCGCATTTTTTTAAAAAGATTTTTTGTAAGAAAGAATATGAATTTTTCGGGATGGGCGCGTTTGATTTCTATTAAAATGTCTAGATTTTCTGGTTGTTAGTGCGTGCGCAGCAGGGGGCCTTTGGAGGCGGCATGGATGGTATCTTCATAGCCCGAGTGTGGATTACTCTTTAAACTTGTGAATTCCACGTGCCAGACGTCTTGGTGAATAAAATGGAGCAAGAGGGTTTTATTTAGTTTACGAGGGGAAGTTAGACGGGGCGCAAACACCTTTATAAGCAAAAATGGTGGCGGATACACGAGGATTAAGTCGTCTTGGCGATCAATATTTATTTCCACTTGTCAATCATATTGCGTTTAATTCTCTCTTGTCGCCTTCTTCCTTTCCATAATTCCCCGTGACCCATTTGAGCCGTGACCCGACACGTGATAATTGTAGGTCAGCGAGGGAAAATGGCACCCTCCCCTTGAGAAAAATCAATATCTGATATGATGGATAGGAATATAATGAATCGGAAAAAGTAAACACTGTGTCACGGAACAAATATGAGACTCTCCCCTTTATCCTTTTCTAGTTCCCGTTCCCTTTTAATCCTTCACACGTGGGAACGAGAGATGTAAGTCAGGTTATCCAAAAAATTGTAAACGCGTCAATCCAGGTGTAATAATGGCGTCCGTGAGGGCGAAACTGAGGTGTAAGTGAATTTAATTTAATTTGATTTTTATTTATTAATTTGATTTTTTCTTCTTCAAATATTGCATGAACAATTCATTATTTATTTATTATCAACACATGCTTGATCTTTCACCTTTGCTGTTATTTTCGAGATAAGAGCGTGATTTTTATCTCCCATCCGAGTTGTTGAGCGCTAACAGTTGCACATGCGCATGATTTGAAGGCAGTTATCGTTCGTTGCATCCTAATTAGGCTTTTAGAGGGGCATTTGCGCTGCTCTCTTTATAACGAAGTCGCGGGCCCAAGTAATGCGAGCTGGAGTTTGCTCAAGGGAAGTTGGGAGTTAGTGAAGCATCTCTACGTCAACTGGTGGGGGCTCTGCAGTATTGTATGGACTTAGAGGCGGGGAATGGACAGAGTAGAGCAGCGGAGGCAATGAATGCGTAATCTGTCAAATGAGGCTAAAAATTAAGGGAAAATAAGCTCCAATTTTGAGTCTCGCTTTGAATGAGTTCATCTTGCGCTTTAGCAGTGCACGAGATTCATTCACTCGCGACAGAAATGAGTAATTTTACTAATGATTTTCATTGAATATACATTTGAAATAACGGTGGGAGTTGGATTCGGTCATTTGGACGTAGATTTATCATTTATTAATCGACTTTTCGCGAAATGAGGGTTGTAAAATGGATTGAAAAATTGAGTTCAATTAAAATACTGTTTGCAGATGAATGTAGGGATAAAACGATTTAATTTTGAATTAATTAATAATCCAAAACATGCGTTTCGTATACGGTTAAACATAAACCCGAGAGACTTATGCCTCCCCCTTGGCGCCCCATGGTGGCCCCATCTGGGGGCATGCGGGCAGGTGCGTAGCACGCTCGACCGTACGCCTGGGCGGCCTGGGCGGGGCGGAGCTGCTTTGTCGATACGTATATAACATGTTGGAAGTTTTATCTGGGGACAGGGGTTATGCAAGGGGTAAGGCGGGGGCGGAAGGAGGGCACTGGGGGGCCATGTTGCAGCTGGACCTATAGTACGATGGGAGTTTATTTTGTATCTTGGAATTGTTTTGTTTTTTTTTACTTTTACTTTTATCTTTTAACATTGCAATTGTATAATTGTGTGAAGAGTCGACAGGGGGTGAGAGATACTGCTGTGATTTTCGTTATCAACAGATGTTTTATCCTGGGGTGTGAATTCTGTAATTTTTCAATGGAAGTTCGGGGTTAAAGGGGTCATCTTACTCGGAGAAAGAACGTACGAACACAATGTAAATAAGAAAATCCTGCGCGAGGGGATGGAAATGTGTAGTTTCGAATCAGCACTGGAAAAACGAAGAGAAAAACATCAAAAGTTTGGTACAAAATGGTCCTAATTTGTTTAATCTGTTGGTAATAATGGCGGACACCTTTAGTGGTCAAGAAAATAGGGCTTAAGTGTGGTGTCCACGGTTTGTGTGTGTATACAGACAATTAAGTGAACTGTGTCCATCTTCATTTGGGTTTGGAGCTCCCATTTGTCCACCGACTCAAATCCAAATTGAGCTACTTTGTCAGGGTCTCTCACCAGGCCGCTTCTGTTGCGAAACACAGGGGGCCGTTCGTAGAAACCCCCCTCCCAGCAGTGACTTGTGACTGACATAATTGGATCCCTGTCGACGGCTTCGACCACTCTCCCTGTTTACTATAAGCAAGTTGGAAAAATATTTTTGGTAACCGATCTGTCAACTCGAGCTACAAAGATTTGTGACTTGGCCATTCACTTTTTACCTGCGCTGGAAACGCAATTGACACATTACACCCCATGTGTCATTTTGCTACTCGAGAGGGTGAAAGGGTGTGGAAGAGGTGGGGGAAATGCAAGCACATACTTTACCCCAAGCTGCGTTTCTTTTGACTCTCTCGGCTGAGGTGTCGGAGCGTATCCTCATCAGTCACGGAGTCCATCCCCCGTGGAGGCCCGCGTTTGTCACGAATTCCGTGGACCTTCAAATGGACCTTTGATGGCTTTTGTTGTTACTTATAAACGTGTGGTGTTAGTTGGAATGTGACGGCAAGGCTTAACGCTCGAAATTGACACATTTTTCCATTTTTTATTAGCACATTTATACAGCAAACACGACGCGACAAGAAACACAGAAAATTGTTCTAAAGAAACATGGAAATGCGATTTATAATTTTTATTTTTCTTTTTTTCTTTCAGCGGGGCAGTCGTTCTTCGTTTCCGCTTCCTGTCAATTGTACGCCGTGTTGACAACCGCTAGCATTCAATTGCTGGTGACGCCGTTGCTGTCTTCGTCGACTGAAGGTGCCATCAAAGACAGAGCCGCTTGTTTCTTCCTAACCTAGGAAAATTGTGAGGGCAAGAAAGGAAAAGAAAAAAATAATAGGAGGTAAGGGGAAGGAAGAGAAAGATGATATTCCTTAATACGCGGAAGAACAGAGTGCATCGACACTAATACATGACAAATTCTTTCTACGCAGACAAAGATGAATTTTTTGTTGCGCTGCCCCTGAACTTCGCTGCTGAGCTTAGAGGACTGCAACACGCGAAATTGTCAATGGAATAAGTGGAGTGTTACAGGTGAGGAGTGATGACAAGCAGATGGAAGCTAATTAAGTCGTTTTTCAGGGGTGGCGCCCCTTCGTGCCCCCCAAACAAAAAATGACAGCTAGGGCCATACGCATAGAGGACGGGGTCTCCTGTATTAGGGAAATTTTCACATGGAAATGAGTGGCCCTATACCTAATTAAGGGGCTTTGGGGTGAAGAACCTGATTAAGGATTAATCAATAAAATGACAGGCTCAAAAGGGGCAAAAACTAAAATAGGAGACGGAGACATTTTTTTTTTTTTTTTCCAACTCCCTCGCCACCCATTGCGAGAGAGGGGTCGAGGCGCATGCGCCAGCTGCAACAAACGACATCCCCTACTGTCGAGTGATTTCATTGAGAACATTTTAAGGTTTTTTTTCCAAAAAAATAAAAAATAAAAAATAAAATTAGCTTTCTCAATAAAATTTCACAATTGGACAAAACAGATTCGGTCTATTGTGATGAACGCATAGAGAAAATTCTCAGGTGCGCAAAAAAAGTCCCTGTGAGCGTCTAAGACGCGTGTTATGTCATTGTGCAAAGGGGACAAATTGATCCTAATTATCCTTTGATCCGGTTTTTCCCAAAAAGCGTCAAAAACTCAGCAGTGTGAATACAAATTCCCCCAGGTGAACCCCCTTTCCCTTTCAGTTGGGGGCGTCTTTGAAATTTTTTCCCATTTTTCTCCCGATTTTAAGATGGCGGCATGGCATCCCGGAGGCAGACGTGCTCTTTATATTTATCGTATAAAGCGGCTTTTTTTTCTTTCTTCACATTTTTTTTTTTTATTATTATTTTACTCGCATCTGGTCTTTGGGGTTTTGTTCCCTTTTTCAAAAGATCAACATGACTCCAAGTATACTCATCATTAAAAATCAACACATGCGCACAATCAAATAATTCTCGACATTTCTTGATTTTATTAAAATTCGTGAAAAACCGTTTAGATTTTATTATAAATGTTTTTTAAAAAAAAATTTTTTTTAAGGGTTGTGTATATAAATGGGTTAAAAGGGTGATTTAAGGTTCACGGTGTGTTTAGGTAGACGTTGCTCGCTTTCAAGCCCTTCTTTTTATGTTGTATCAGATTTATTTTCGTTTCATCCAATTAAACCTTTTTAGTTTTCATAGCGCCTCTAAAAGGGGAAATGTAAGGGGGTTGGGGTAGGCAGGGAGGCAGTACAAACGCCTTCTGCTTCGAAAACCCCTTTATAAATTACGTGCTCACACCTATATTTGCTAACTTCAAATGTTTTGAGTGATTTATTGGTCTGGTAGTTTGAAATGTAATGAAAATTTTATGTTAGACGGGCGAAAAGTGCTGAAAACCGAAGAAAAAAAATTGATGGAAAGTCTAATTACAGTTTGGCCGATTGGGACGCATGAAGTTGGTGTTATATACGAGACAAAAGGGGTTGGTCAGTCGGCAATTGGTTCCGCTTGACCGTTCATTAATATTCACAGGATTCACAAATTAAAACAAAACGAAAAAAAAAATTTATTACAAAGAGGTACAAAAGGGATAAACAAACGGGGAATTGGATGATATTCAAATGCGACACGTGTATAGAATTTTTACTATACAGCGGTATAGTAAAAAAAAAAAAAGTCGAATCCCACACACTTTAATATCATTTTATAGCTGTACTGTACGTATATTTATAGTCATTGGCACTAAGAGTCTTCGAATAATGTTTGTGTTACGAGTTTGTCAATGCACCTACTGGATAACGAGGTATTCGTGACCTCACCTCCACTTCTGCTTCCGCTTGCCTTTCTCTGTAGGCGCGTTGTTTCTCTTCGAAGTCCCGCAGCCGGGCGTTGTATCTTTCGATGTGTTCCCTTAATATGGTGTCTTCCATCTGCGTTTTCAAATTTAATCATTGTAATTAGATTTATGCCGTTTGCATTGATTTCAATGGGGGGTTTCTTACTTGTGCACGTTCTTCGTCGTATTCCAGGCAGCCGATGCCATCGAGCCGTTCTAGATCGAACCAGCCACGCCACCTCACGCAAACGCCGTTCATTATGAAGGGTGATTTAATATGGACCTGATAATGAATCAAACATAGCAATTTATTAGTGGAAAAGTGAGAGAGATGGAAGTCATGGAACTTGTAGTTATTATGTTAGGCAGACAATTCGAACATGGTCTGTGAAATTATGCCGTAATAAAACGCCTTCCGTAAGGAATTATATTGGATTTTTGCCCTTGCACTGCACAACTTATGATGAAAACTAACATAATAAACAGCTGAATAAAAAGTAGGATTGCACCGAACACCTATACCTATTACAACAGTTTTAAATATTAAAAAAGCAAATTTTACGTTGAAAAAAGCAAATTTTACGTTGAAAAGAGCAAATTTTACGTTTAAAAAAGCAAATTTTACGTTGAAAAAAGCAAATTTTACGTTGAAAAAAGCAAATTTTACGTTGAAAAAAAACAAATTTTACGTTGAAAATCCAAGTTTTACGTCGAAAATCCAAGTTTTACGTCGAAAATGCAATTTTTACACCGAAAATGCAATTTTTACACCGAAAATGCA
>JAQFXT010000859.1:0-24247 GCA_034683725.1 Strigamia crassipes | reverse complement strand
ATTAAATTGTGTCGGTATTAGATTAAATTGTGTCGATGTTAGATTAAATTGTGTCGATGTTTGTTTTAATTGTGTCGATATTTGTTGAAATTATGTCGATATTTGTTGAAATTGTGTCGATGGTTTGTTGAAATTGTGTCGACGTTTGTTTAAACTGTGTCGACCGTAAATTGTGTATAAATTGTGTTTAAATTGTGTCTAAATTGTGTCTAAATTGTGTTTAAATTGTGTCTAAATTGTGTTTAAATTGTGTCTAAATTGTGTCTAAATTGTGTTTAACTTTGTCTAAATTGTGATTAAGTTTGTCTGAATTGTGTTTAACTTTGTCTAAATTGTGTTTAACGAAATTTGAGGCAATTTGTCAAAAATGTGGCAGATTTTGTCGAAAACATGTGATCAAATTTGTCGAAAATCGGTAAAAAATTATGGCGAGGTTTGTTGAAATTCATGGAAAATCTTCAACAAAAATTGTGGGGAAGCATGTCGAAAATCGGTCAAAAAATAGTGGCAAAACATGTCGATAATCGGTCAAAAAATGGTGGCGAAACATGTCGAAAATCGGTCAAAAAATAGTGGCAAAATTTGTCGAAAATTTATCAAAAATTTTGGCGAAATTTATCGAAAATCTATCAAAATTCATGGCGAAATTTGTCGAAAATTTATCAAAATTTGTATCAAATTTATCAAAATTTGTATCAAATTTATCAAAATTTGTATCAAATTTATCAAAATTTGTATCGAAATTTGTCGAAAATCTATCAAAATTTGTGTCGAAATTTGTCGAAAATCTATCAAAATTTGTGTCGAAATTTGTCGAAAATCTATCAAAATTTGTGTCGAAATTTGTCGAAAATCTATCAAAATTTGTCGAAAATCTATCAAAATTTGTGTCGAAATTTGTCGAAAATCTATCAACATTTATGGCTAAATTTGTCGAAAAATCTGCCAAAACTTATATCGAAATTTGTCGAAAATCTATCAAAAATTATACCGAAGTTAGCCAAAATTTCTCAAATCATGCCAAAATTTATCGAAATTTCTCAAAATACATCGAAATTTGTCGATGTTAACAATATTAACAAAAGCCTCCATTTTTTTTTACAGAAGGACCCCACTAAGTATTTACAAATTTTATTTCCAGATTTCGGAGCCCCAAATACCCCATACCCCCAAACCGGGGGACCCTGAGATCAACTCCGACAAAATCCGTTTGTGCCTGGATCCAAAATGGCAGCGGGTTTGGTTCTGTTTTCCCCCGCTCACAAAATGTGATGCGCATTTCTAATGCCTCGTCCATTGATTAGCATACAGAGCATACGGCCCGCTGGAAGCTGATTGCGGGTGGGCACCGCTTTCTACGTGTCATCGCCGGCGTAAAGCACCTTGGGAAATTGATATTTCCACCATATTATTACACACAAAAAACGATTACCGAAACCAACCAAAACGTATAATTTGCTTTTATATGGTCAGATTGGTCAATGAACAAATTTCACTCGTAATAATTACACAAAATTACACAAAATTACACAAAATTACACAAAATTATAGAAAAAGAGAAAAGTTGTATATTTTTTAGTGTTTGAAATCGACACCAGAGTGGGTTCAATGTTTTGCTGCGTTATGAATTGACTGGAAAAAAGATGTTGCTTCACTTTGAGTTCCTTTAAGCATTAATGAATATTAATGAATATTAATGATTTAAGAAAAAAATGCCAAACTTGCCATTCAAAGGTAAATTATGAGTAATTAAATGCAGACTTGACGACTTGACCTTCTCAATTCTGTCACTTGGGGTTTTTACTCTTTAGGCAATTGGAAATAAATTGCCACAGATTTGCATTAAAAATAATTTTTTTTTAAAACAAATAAAACATAATTTTGGTTTTTTGTAATATTTAATTTGGTTATAAATCGATATAAATCAATTTTTCGTTATCGACGAGTTTCCGATTTCCGCCGCTACCTTTTACGTCGCTGCGTTAAGATGGCCGCCGATGTGACTCGTGCGCGATCAATTTAAAAGCTTAAATTAAGAAATTAAAGGACGGATAATTAGTTTAAAAGAAAGATGAATGAAATAAACAAGTGTGCGGTTGTTTTATCTAAATTAATCATACATTATGCGTAGCGAGGCTACGACACGAAATGTTTTTCTCAAGGCCTGAATGACCCTTGGCATACATATGAATGGATAAAAGATTTCTCTTGTTGTTTTCATTCACCTTTTTCTTACTCATTAGAATTAAGGTCACACATTGTTTATTTTCACAACCAACTTACCCAATTTATTCAATTTGTAGGTTGGGCCACCTTTTTAGGTACTACAAAGAACCAATCACCAAATAACACAATTTTTGGACGTCTGAAATGAATTTTTATCATCAAATTTGTGTTTTTCTGCACACAAAAAGTTGTTTTTATATATTTTGTTGTTGAAATTGATTTTATAAATTTACAAAAATTAATTTGTATTTGTTTTGGTTGTTTTACAGTGTCTACCAAATGCCAAAACCCAAAAAAATTAGATTCGGTTATTGATGAATTTGGTGTTGACCTTCTGGCAGGGCGTGGTATTGCAGGAAAACAGCTGGTTTTAGAGGAGTTTGATTATTTGGTCGTCACTTTTTTGAAACGAAATGCCTGTTAATTTGTTGTCTTTGGCTGAACTTTAGATTATCGGAAAAAAAAGTTTGTTGGTATTGTGGTATTTAGGGATGCACCGAATATTCGGCAGACGTTCGGTATTTGGCCAAAATTTATACGATTTGGAAATATCCGCTGTACATTTTTAATGTTGGGTAAGTATTCGGGATTCGACATTAAGTGCTTTTAATATTTGGTAAATATTGGGTATTCGGTGATTTTAATGCTTGGTAAATATTGGGTATTCGGTGATTTTAATATTTGGTAAATATTGGGTATTTGGTGATTTTAATATTTGGTAAATATTGGGTATTCGGTGATTTTAATGCTTGGTAAATATTGGGTATTCGCTGATTTTAATATTTGGTAATTTTAATATTTGGTGATTTTAATATTTGGTGATTTTAATATTTGGTGATTTTAATATTTGGTAAATATTGGGTATTCGGTGATTTAATATGTGGTAATTATTGGGTGATTTTAATATATGGTAAATATTGGGTATTTGGTGATTTTAATACTTGCTAAATATTGGGTATTCGGTGATTTTAATATTTGGTAATTTTAATATTTGGTGATTTTAATATTTGGTAAATATTGGGTATTCGGTGATTTTAATATATGGTAATTATTGGGTGATTTTAATATATGGTAAATATTAGGTATTTGGTGATTTTAATATTTCGTAAATATTGGGTTTTAGATGATTTTAATATTAGGTATTAGGTATTTAGTGATTTTAATATTTGGTAAATATCGGGTTTTAGGTGATTTTAATATTAGGTATTAAATATTTAGTGATTTTGAAATTAGGTATTAAATATTTAGTGATTTTAATATTAGGTATTAAATATTTAGTGATTTTAATATTTGGTGAATATTGGGTATTTTGTGATTTTAATATTAGGTACTGTAAAGCTATGATTAAATACCGGGTCCATGTATCGGGCTGGGCTTTTTGAATATTCAGTATTTGGTGATTTTAGTATTCGGTATTTGGTGATTTTAATATTTTGTATTCGGTATTCGGTGTTTTTAGTATTGGGTGCAATTTTTTAAAGGTAAAAAAAAAAAAAATCACTTTTATACTTAAAAAATGAAAAATTATTCGGTATTGCGTATTTGGTGATTTTGATATTTGGTAAATATTCAGTAAATATTCAGTAAATATTAAGAAAAAATATTTAGTAAATTTCGGTATTCGACAAATATTCGTTGCCATTAATATTCAGAGCATCGCTAGTCACACTTACTAACATTTTCCAATTTTCTAATTCCAGTACCAAAAATCAACAAAACCTCCGCGTCCCACCCAAAAAAAAAAAAAAAAAAAAATTCATAAATTCGGTACCAGTAACTCCAATTTTTTCCCTCAAATTTTTATTTCCCATTTTCCCAATTTCTATATTTGTGAAGTTCAAACATGTAATAGTAGTTAACCCTCACCAGGGGACCCCAAGTAGGAGGAAATAAGAGAAATATGAAATAATGAGAGAGGGAAGTTGATGAAAAATGTGCAGTGAGTATAAGTAGTAACAAAAAAAAAAAGTTTTTAAACTTGGTAAGCACTTTGATCCTTATCAAGTCTGCTATGTAAATGAAGGTGTTGGAGGTCCATCAACCCACGTGTCTCTGCCTAAGTGTGGCCGCGACTTGGCACTGCGCCTTTTGCAACGCTTTTTCGCCGCCCTCCGAAGACCTTGGTTCAATTTAACGCCAAACTCGACGCGAATTATTTTCACTTTTTTAAACTCAATTTGCATTTTTAATTGTTTGCTTTTGTACGATTAATTGGAATTTATTTCGCAGTTTGCGCCACTTTCTCATTTTTACGGCGTTTCGGCGTCTTTTAACTCGCCGGACGCGTTCTGCGTCTAAAAAATATGAAAAAAATGAAGAAAAAAAAGCCTGGAAAAATGAGAGATAACTTTGAACAGAATTAAATTTGTAAGTTTTTGTTGTTATGTCACAATTTTTATTTATTTATTTGTTTTTTTTTTGTTTTTTTTTTTCAGTTGGCGCGGTTCAAAGATGCCGAAGCGATGTGCAAATTACGAATTACAAGTTGGGCATTTTTGAAATAAATTGCTGGTTGAGATGCTGCAGGGACCAAATCTGCGCGTCTCAAATCCGCGAGTCTCAAATCTGCGTGGAAATTAAATATTAAATAAATTACAAAATAAAATAAATAATAAATAAAATTAGTGGTCTTAAATCCGGCTACGGTAATGTCCGAAATAAACGGTCGCTTGCGGCTTGCTCCGTGTAAACAAAGCAAACGAAGCAAACAAAAAGGAAAAATCGTACGAAACTTTCCCGACGAGGCCCCACCTCGTGATACGAGAAACAGAAAATAACGAGATTGGGATAACGAACGATCCAATGGTCTAACCAGGAAAATTAATTTTTTTTTAATAAATATTTTTTATTTATTTATTTTTTTTTTTAAATAATTTTTTATTTTTATATTTAATAATTAATTTTAATTTTAAATGTTTTTAAATAATTAATTCTGCGCGGAATTGAGACGTGCAGAATAGGGATAACGAACGATCCGATGGTTTGACCAGGAAAATTAATTTTTTTTAATAAATTCTTTTTATTTATTTATTAATTTTTTTTAAAATTATTTTTTATTTTTATATTTAATAATTAATTTTAATTTTAAATGTTTTTAAATAATTAATTCGCGGAATTGAGACGTGCAGATTTGGTCCAAAAATTAACTTCCTGCGCAAATTTGAGACGCACGGATTTGGACCCTGCCCTTGAGATGTTCTAGTGGTTTAGTTTGCTGAAATTAAGACACTATGTAGCCATTTTGTTTTTTTTTTTAAATTTTTTTTTTTGGGGGATAGGGGGGGGGGTGTATGGATTGGAGGAGGAGGAATAGAAATAATGTTTTATGGTGTAATGGTAGTTATTAGGTCATAGGTGGCGAATTATAGGTTAAAACTCAGATGTAATCGGAACGGAGCCGCTAGCGAAGTTTCAAGGTTCTGTTTGAGACGTTTTGTTAAGTTTTTTTTTTTTTTTTTTTTTTTTTTTGGTTGGGGAATTTTAATTTCTGGTGGTTTATTGGATGGTTGTTGATCGAAGTGGAAGTAGTGATGGGAGCAAGTTTTTTTGGGGTGGTGTGTGATGATGGGTGGTTTTTGCGCAAGTGGCACAAGGGGAGCTATGGTGGAGCAGAATTAAAGAGGAAGTTGGGGTTTGAGGATTGTGTTTTTTGGTTTGGAAATGTGGATTTTTTTGGGTCTAAAAATTGCAATTTTATGGTCTGATAAGTGTAGATTTTTGGTCTGAAATGAGAAAAATGTTTTTGTTTGCAATTATTTTGTCTAAAAAATTCAACTATTTTGTCTAAAAAATGCAATTATTTTGTCTAAAAAATGCAATTATTTCGTCTAAAAAATGCAATTAATTTGTGTAAAAAATGCAATTATTTGGTCTAAAAAATGCAATTATTTGGTCTAAAAAATGCAATTATTTTGTCTAAAAAATTTAATTATTTTTTGTATAAAAAATTTAATTATTTTTTGTCTAAAAAATTTAATTAATTTTTGTCTAAAAAATTTAATTATTTTTTGTCTAAAAAATTTAATTATTTTTTGTCTAAAAAATGCATTTATTTTGTCTAAAAAATTAAATTATTTGGTCAAAAAAATGAAATTATTTGGTCTAAAAAATGAAATTATTTGGTTTAAAAAATGAAATTATTTGGTCTAAAAATTGAAATTATTTGGTCTAAAAAATGCAATTATTTGGTTTAAAAAATGCAATTATTTGGTTTAAAAAAATTCAATTAATTGGTCTAATAAATGCAATTAATTGGCCTAAAAAATGCAATTATTTGGTCTAAAAAATGCAATTATTTTGTCTAAAAAATGCAATTATTTGGTCTAAAAAATTTCCAAATCACAATGGGGTTACAGAATTTGCTTACATACAAAACATACAAAAAAATCTCTTTTCTCTCACAACTCCACAACTAAAATTCCAAAACCCAAAAAAACAATCTCTCCACCCAACCTGCCGTCACAAAAGGTGCCCAATTGTCCATACCGACATTTTATGAGGTCAATTAACGCATAAATAAGCATAATGCGCAACAATTGCCTCCACAAATGAAAAACCAAAGCAACAAATCCAATTTTATTTGTGTGGGAAACCACACAAAAACAACATTTCCCCCCGAAAAATAATTCCCTATTAACTTTAATTAGATTATTCATTGGCCCAAGTGCATTTCGCAAGTTGTAGAAATTTCATTAATGTAAATTACGACGCCATCTTGCGGCAGGCGCCAGGTTGATGAGCATGTCTGTGAGCTATGGACTGAGTGCGTTGTGTGTATTTCTTGCCAGTCGCTGCACGACGGGCAATTAACCTGATTATACAGTGGTAAGCTGACTTTCCTGTTTGGCCCAAGGTATCGCGCATGCTCGGCGTGGGAACTCATTAGCCAATGGTTGTTGTCAGTGAATATTTGTCTTTGAGAAGACTCGTGTCGCCACCCCCCACAGCGAGATCTATGGTCACATGGTGGCATTAAACGGCTATGGAATCCATTAAAAACAGATACGAAAACAAATATTGGCTCAAAGTTTATGGAATTTTAAAATAAAAAACATCAACATTATTAATTATTATTATTATTAATTATTATTATTATTATTAATTATTATTATTAATTATTATTATTGAGGGGGACAGTATCTCTTGTATGGTATGCAATAAACTTTATTATTATTATTATTCCAGGCCCCTGGAAAATAATGATTCCTAACCTAGCCTAAACCGGGCCCCAACAAGTAGCACGGGTCCCCAGAATTTAGCATGGACTTTGGGAATTTGTCTTGGATTTCTCGCCCACTTGGCGGCCCTGGATTACTGTATAGGATTATTGTTTCATTAATTCCAATTTTGAAATTTTGCGTTTTTGTCATGTGATATTTGGTTCCACTGATCACATTCATAATTATTAAAGTACAAGATAGTTGGCAACACAAAATCCCAAAATTGTCTAAAATGTAGTTTTTACGATTTTAGAGGCTAGTCAAACTTAAAACAAAATGGAGGCGGCCAAGCTCGATCTAAGTGTCTAACTTGAATTGTCGTCAATGTACTGAAGCGATGATGATCGCATTACAGCTAGGACGACTCTAGAGTATTCTGTGAAATGGTGTCCATTCATTTATTTAACAGTCATTTATTTATTCACCAGGAATGAATTGTATCTCATTTTCAATTGGTAGGGTACAACTAAAACCCAATATGGCAAAGAACGCAAAATTGCAAAATCACGCAATTGTTTTTGGAGGCTTCAATAATTTGTCACTAGCGTGTTATTTGTGTTTTAATTTATGCGAGCGATTTCTTCCCGTGCATACAAAATTTATCAGCTTGGTGACTGCCCGTCATAATTTTTGAAAATTGTTGATTTTTTGTAACCTTTACCCCTCCGCGTGAGGATTTGAATAGTTTTGGTCAGCTGACTTTCCATCATAAAACAAATAAACACTTCGAGTTTTGGAGTGAAACTTTATGCTGGATGAATGAAAAGACTGAAAAACAGCAACTGCTTCGTGTAGTAGACGAGGCCAAGAGAGGCGATTTGTAATAAAAGCCGTGGCTTTTAATTGAAGAAATACAGTACATTGTTTTTCCACGAGGGACTGGTAGCCCTAACCCCCTGACGCCCGCAACTGACGGGGACCTAATAACGAACTACCGCAAACTTGCAAAATATAAATTACGTCGCTTTTCTACGAGGGACTCCCTGACGCCCGCGACTGATGGGGGGCCTAATAACGGACTACCGCCAACTTGCGACCATTTTTAATTAAGCAATTCAGCCCACATTGTGACAAATTATTGAATCTGCGATTAACGTAAAACCACAAAAATTCCAAATAATCCCTATAACAAAACGAGTAAACCAGATCAAACGAATAGCAAAACGACCGCTCGCGCATATTGATATGCCGCTATCTAGTGCACATTTGAAGTGCAAAAATCATAAATTAAAGCGGCACTGAGCGGTAAGTCAATAAGGAACCATATGTATTCACAGCCGTACCTTAAACCGAGAAACGCAAACTGTGTTTATGATAATGACTCAATCAAAAGCCACCTCCATCACACTTGGTGTAGACCAAAGCAGTTGTTTCTCGTTTCCCTTTTGGTTTTTTTTTTTTTTTTCTTTTTTTTAATGGATCCACCTTTGGCGATATAGGAAAACTGCCACTCCCATAATGGCGACCAAACGGGTGAAAGGTTATTCTGGCAACTCCCGCCGAAAGGGGCAAGGAAGGCATCGGTTTTTGATGGCCGAGTTGTTGGGTGGAGGGATCGCTATGGGCGCCAATCAGAGAGATGAATTGAAATGTCACGTAGACTGGACAGGCTAGTTTCTTAACCTTTCACTTTTTTGATTGTTGCACGTGCCAAAAATGGGAAAAAATTGGGCCCTCGTGCTTGTCTAATCATTGGTTCCATTAAGAAAACACTCAACGGTTGTGAATGATGCGGTGCAGTGAACTGTTTCGGGGGATTTGTGGCTTGGGGTTTTGTTTTAATTAATGGACAAGTGGTTTTCTTGTAATGGAAACTGCTGGGTGGTTATTACAGTTTGCGCTAGGTACTTTTCCGTTATAAAACCCTCCTGTATGTCTATAATTATAGTGGAAAACTCATAAGTCTAATGGAGCGAACGTTATATTGAAAAATAGCGTAGCCAATCCGTAGTTTTCCACTTTTTTTGTTGTATACACGTCACCGACTGAAATTCAAATGAAGATCATCTCGAATTGTTGCCGTTTGCATTTTCCCGTCGTTTATTCGACGGTCATTTATTCGACGGTCATTTATTTGCCAGGAATGAATTGTATTTTGGTCATATGAGTTTAGTTTAGGTTAGGTAAGGTTAGATAAGGCTAGGTTAGGTTAAGTGAGGTTTGGTTAGATTTACCGTCGAATAAATGACAGTCGAATAAACGACGACCGTCGAATAAACGACGACCATTGAATAAACGATACGACCTCCGTTTACCCGCTTCTTAGTCATGTGTTGTTTTACTCGATGTGGGTGCGATTGAATGAAATGTAATGTGATTACAGTTTGCTGGATTTGCAGCTGATTTGCTGGATTTGCACTAATTTGTGATAGATTTGCTTAATTTGCAGTTGATCTGCCGAATTTGTAAGAGATTTGCTGGATTTACAGATGATTTGGAATTGAGTTGCTTGATTTAATGAATTGGCATTTGATTTTCTGAGTTTGCAGTTGATTTGCTGAATTTGTTGTTGATTTGCTGAATTTGCAGCAGATTTGCTGAATTTCAGACAGATTTGCTGAATTTTAGACAGATTTGCTGGATTTCAGACAGATTTGCTGAATTTCAGACAGATTTGCTGAATTTGCAGCTGATTTGCAACTGATTTCCTGATTTGCTGCTGATTTGCTGGATTTGCAGTCGATTTACTACGTTTTAAGCTGATTTGTTGATTTGCTGATTTGCTGGATGTGCAAATGATTTGCTGAATTTACAGATAATTTGCAATTGATTTGCTCGATTTGCTGAATTTACTGAATTTCCGGCTGATTTACTGAATTTTTGACTGATATAATGAATTTCCGGCTGATTTACTGAATTTTCGGCTGATATAATGAATTTCCGGCTGATTTACTGATTTCCTAATTCCAGCTGATTTACTGATTTCCTAATTTCCAGCTGATTTACTGATTTTCTAATCTGCTGCTCATTTTCTTAATTCCAGGCAAATCAGCTGGATTTACAGCCTATTTTCCGAATTTTAATCCAACTTCCTAATTTCCAGCTAATTTGCTAAATTTCTATCACTTCCAGCCCAACCACTAAACTCACACCTGTGATTTACCACACTTTCCTAACACACTAAAATCTCTCACCCAAACTCCACAATCAATCATCCACACGCGACGTTGGACAAACAACACCAAAACCACACTCCCCACCACATTTAATCTCCTCAACCAAAAACAAACAAACACCAGCAACCAAAACCACAAAAAAAAAAAAAATAATGCCCCACGTCCGAAACACCGACCCAACCCAATTCGGACTTGTTGTCACCCGTTACCCAATTAATCTGCGAAATTCACCACCGATTAGTCGCAGCCACTTGGTCGGGGCGCGCAGCGTGAATAATCGTGTCCACGGGCGCCACAGCCAGTTAATTAGCCCCTGAAAGGCCCGAATTAAACACCAACAAATAAAATCCCATTCCCACGTGATTCCGACGTCTACCCAACACCCATTTTTCCAACTGACCTCACCACGTGCCCCCACGTGGTGGGTCCGCGAATCCCCCCCCTGCTCGACACCCATCCAACCACAAAAAACCCCGCCCCGCACGCCGCAACCCCCTCAAAACCACACTACAGCCCCATAAATCTCTATGACCAGTGCGGTCAAGCATGGGGCCCCATAAATGACCATCAATGGCGTCAATATATTGCACTAAGCGACGCCCTGTACTCAACCAATTGTTTGGTTAATGAAAAGATGGAGAACTTGATTTTTTTGCAGGGGGGGAGGGGGAGGGGGGGCAAGGGGGGGTATTCGGCTTAAAGCATTTTTTTTTTTTTTGGGTTTCTTTAAAAATGTAATTGTGGGTTTGGTTTTATGCCCAATCAATCCCCACTACAATTACTGGGCTTGCGGGGGCTGAAAGTTGATTATAGGTTGTTAATTGCACGTGACGTCATTGGCTACATTTCATTTTGCCCGCTTGATTGACAGGGAGAAGTGCTACCCCGATTGGTGAGTGGGGAAGTGAATTTATGGTTTTTTTTAAAATTTTTTTTATTGTGGGAATCTATGATGGCATTTGTGTATAAGCGCCACCTGGTGCAACCCGCTAATAAGGGGCCGTTAATAAATTATGTAATGCAAAATTTTTACTGTTTATAAATGAATTTTTTTGGCTTATAAATGAATTTTTGACTTAAAAGTAAATTTTTGGTTTAAAAGTGAATTTTTGGTTTAAAAGTGAATTTTTGGCTTAAAAGTGAATTTTTGGCTTAAAAGTGAATTTTTGGCTTAAAAGTGAATTTTTGGCTTAAAAGTTAATTTTTGGCTTAAAAGTTAATTTTTGGCTTAAAAGTGAATTTTTGGCTTAAAAGTGAATTTTTGGCTTATTTAAAAGTGAATTTTTGGTTTATTTAAAAGTGAATTTTTGGCTTAAAAGTGAATTTTTGGCTTAGAAGTGAATTTTTGGCTTAAAAGTGAATTTTTGGCTTAAAAGTGAATTTTTGGCTTAAAAGTGAATTTTTGGTTCTAAAAATGAATTTTTCATCATTATTTGAGTAAATATCGGCCAAAAGGTGAGAAATCTTGTCTTGTTGTTATTGTTTGAGTGTAGCAACAACCAACAATCAATAACTGGTATTCAATTACTTAACAATGAAGTTATTAAGAGGGAAGATTTACTGTGACCTTTAGATCAGGATGTTGTAAATCACTGAAAGCATATAAATTAGCATAAATTTCAATGTAGGTTGGTGGTAGTTTCACAAGACAAGTGATTTTTGCTTGTTTATTGTTGCACAGAGCAGGCAGAGCAGTAAATGTTGTGGGTGTGAATAGAAACAAGTGAGACATGAATTACTCCCATGCAGTGTGGGATGACAAGTTTTGGTTGGTAGAATATCATAAATTCAATACTAAACATTGAAAGGAGAATTTACCACTGGCTTTGATAATGTTTCCTGGTGCTTTGACGACCAATGAGAACGGCGTAACAAAACGGCCATCGTTCGTCCGACCAATCCCGAAGCGCGTTACAAACCCAATTCGCTTTCGGATCGGTGGCCGTAGGTGGCTGCATTCACCATTTTGATAATGCACGCTTGGCCTTTGCGCCATCTGTTGTGGGTTTTCACAACCAAAATACAAATGGAATTTTGATCCCATTCGAACTCTTCATGGTCGTTTCTCCGATTTTCTATCGGTAAATTTTCTCATAAAATACACTTCGCGCTTGAGTAATTGTCAAATTTAGGCCAGCATTCATTTTTTTGTCAGTTAAGATTCTTGCGGACCTAATTATTTGACAATTACTCGGCATGCTTGGTAAATTGCTACTGAAAATATTCACCGCTGTTTGGCTGTTGCATAATAACTGATCGTAAACTTAAAGAAGAGTTTAATCGTTGCTCATCACCGTTTCCATTGAGTATCCGGGCTAGGATGGTTTTTCCGGCATTTTGGATTTCTTAGTTTTTGGGAGAGTTTGTGTCGATTCTTTTGTAGTCCCAGGTAGCTTAATTGGTAGAGCATTTGTGCAAACGAGGACCTGGGTTTAACTTCTGGATTGTAACTCTTCAGAGTCCGGGTTGTTTTTTTTTCTTCAGCCAGAAATTAGGGGCAGGAGTTTACACAGGGGCGGGTAAACACCAGCGTGCGGGTAAAATTGTTTGCTTTCAGTTACTCGCTTTTGCTTTGCATTTAAGCTTAACCATTCACACTGAGGTGGGAAAGAAGGATTAATTTAGATAAGATAAGTCAAGTGGCATTGCAAATTAAAACAAACAAAACGGCTCACCTTGCTACACTTATGTTAAAAAAAAAGTCAATTATGTCAAAATAAATAATTGAAAGTAGTGAAACATGTGGTCAAGCATAGTGTGACAACAAGGCGACCAGTTGATTGTTGATTGGCCGGCGTGTGTGACGTCATGCAATTTTTTGAAGCGGGTAGACTTCAAAGCTGGTGAAATTTGGGAAAAGCGGGTAGCAAAATTAAGCTTAAAATGTGTAGCTTTTTACGCTTCCACTTCAATGTGAATGGTCGAAAACGTTTTGGGTCTTAAAAACCTTTATTTTGGCGTATCTTTAACATGTCGCATATTAGTAGTAATTTCAAGGAATCAACAGTTACACATATGAAGTAGTATTCAAATGTGAATGGTGTAGCAGGTAACTGAAAGTTGAAAATTTCACCCACAAGCTGGTGTTTACCCACAAATGGGTGTGCTTGTTTCAAGGCTCAAGACCTCCTCTGGTTGCGCTTCTGTTGAAGCTTCATCCTGTGGGCCTCTGCTCTTCCTTCTGCTGGGTGGGCATCGGCTGGTTTCTTGGCGGCTGCTTTTTCCAGGCAAGCCGTTAGAAGCGCCGATTGTGGTGTTCCCCGGTACTTACCCGCTCCAGCGTAAACGTATCTTTACCCCTGGGTCTAAACACCGGTATGCGTGGACGTTTTTGCCGCTTTCTTGCTAATAAGATTAACACCAACTGTTTGAAAATCTAAGCCCTTGACTGGATATGGGCATGCCGATAGTTTAAGCGGGGCATTCTTTATTTATTGCCATGATTGCCAATTGAGAAAAACCTTCGGATTCTATTAGGTGCATGGCCTTGAGACAAATCAAATATTTGAACGCTAATTACATGTGAAAAAGGGTTATTACAAGAAACTGGGGAGACTCAAATTGCTGTCACCAGAAGCGCCGAACGGTGTTTACAGTAATTATCAGATATTTTATTACTATTATAATATCCCAGCGTGGCCCTAAGGTTTTGAGGGGGAAATTTATGTGTCAAGATGACTTGTCAGTATGTCATTATTTTTTGTTTAAAGCTCTTTTGATGTGTGCTGGGTGACAATCACTAGTTGATTGTCCGATCTGGAATGATGCTCGGTTAGGCGTTAGGGTGTTTATCATTACTTTGTCTTCGGGAGGATTTAACAAGTTGTTGACTTGGAACGGCAATCTGAATTTGCGATAAACAGAAACGAGGCTGATCTTCTCCAAGATGGGGCCTGGGTGCGAAAAGAATTGTGGGTCTCCTATTTGTTGAATTATTGAGTGATTTCATTTTGTTTTTCTGTTTTTATCGTTTTAATTTTTTTTTGCTCCATGCACAAAGCTGGGGCCCCATGCACAATCCGGAGCCCGGATGCTTATTGGCAGAACCTACCCGATTTCGGCAGCCGGAGTAACTAATCCATCCATAGTCCAAAAAACACTATAACGTTGTCCAGTATTAAAAAACGGTTAAGGTTAGGTTTGCATGGGATCAAAAAAGACCCAAAAAAATCTAACCTAACCTAACCTAAACCTAAACCTAACCGAGCAACAACATTATGGTGACTTTTGACCCGTTGATGGATTAGTTACTCCGGCTTTCAAAATCGGGTAAGTTCTGCCAATATGCCGCTCGGACGTATTTCATCACCAAAAGACTGTAACCGTCCAACGGCCACTGGTCAACATTTGCGGTCCCTCCTGAGGTTCTCTAGCAATAGGTGGAGCTGCGGTCCAATTTTGGCCAATCGGACACAGAGACCTAGCAACAGCCGGAAGTGGCGTGCACGGGGTCGATAAAGGGTAATGGAGGCAGTCTGTACTGGGTAAGATCGCAACGGTCTGTTTCTCGACCCCGCACTCGACCCGACGTGATGCGCGGCCATCTTCGGCTGATGACGTATTGGCAACCGTAATACTAACGTACAACGTTATCCATCTTTAGGACTTCTATGGTGGCAGAATACTAAACAGCGGCCAATGTACTGGCGGGTTCTACCGGCACTTAAAATAAAAAAATAAAATTAGTTTCAGTGTGAATTAATTAGAATTTTGTAATAAATTGCAATATTATATGCAACAAAAACATATTTTTAATTGCATTTCTAAATTGCCTCACGTAAAACAGCAATTTACAACAGTGGCAAATTATTCACGATAAGTATCGTCGTGTTTCGAAGAGTGAGTGCAAAAGCTATTCCACTTTTACAATTAAAAATTCAGGTTTTAATTAACAGCCCCACAACATAAACAGACACTAAATCGAAGGCTATAATGTTATTTTTTTGTGTTGCCCCCCCCAAAAAAAAAAAAAAAAAAAAAAAAAAAACCTTTTAAGTTGGAAATACTTCCTTCATTTCTTAAAGAATCATAAACATCTCGTTGGTAGTGTAGATATTTTTTTGAAATCATATTTTACAAGCTGGATAATTAAAAGACTTTAATGGAAGCGAGTTGTAGTTGTTTTTTTCCTGTGTCTTTTATGCTGATGAAGTAGATTTAGACTGGGGATGCTTCGACCTCGCGAACTGGCGCCTCGTTCATCTTGAGGGTCATCCACGACACTCGTGAAAACTACCTTTTGTCCGGGGTGCGTGTGTGTAGGTGGCCGGCAATTGGCTGCGGGGTTTAGGTTTAGTTCGCCTGTCTTGGGCAAATTTGATGTCTTTCTTTTTCCGGTAGAAATGGGAAGAAAAAAATTCAAAAGCAAGAAAAGTGGAATTTTTTTTTTTTTTTTAGATTTTTCTAACAAAAAGTTGATTTTGTTTTCATTGTTGCGGGTAATGTTGATTTTTTTTCCATTGTTGTGGATTATGTTGATTTTTTCATTGATGCTGGTCATTTGTTGTGGATTATGTTTATTTTTTATTGTTGTGAGTTCTGTTGATATTTTCAATTGTTGAGTTGTGTTGATATTTTTACTGTTGAGTTCTGTTGATTTTTTTAATTGTTGTGAGTTTTGTTGATTTTTTTAATTCTTGTGAGTTCTGTTGATTTTTTTATTGATGCAGATCCATTGTTGTGACTTCTGTTAATTTTTTCATTGATGCAGATCCATTGTTGTGGGTTATGGTTGGTTTTTTTTATTGTTATCGGACATGTTGGTTTTTTTTATTGTTATCAGATATGTTCGTTTTTTTATTGTTATCGGATATGTTGATTTTTTTTCATTGTTGCAGATCCATTGACGTGAGTTGTGTTGATTTTTTCATTGTTGCAGGTCCATTGTTGAGCTGTGTTGATTTTTTTTCATTGTTGCAGGTCCAATGTTGTGAGTTGTGTTGATTTTTTTTCATTGTTGCAAGTCCATTGTTGAGCTGTGTTGATTTTTTTTCATTGTTGCAGGTCCATTGTTGTGAGTTGTGGTGATTTTTTTCATTGTTGTGTGTAATGCTGACAATGATGCAGATCCATCATTGTTAGTTATGTCCTTTCGTTGACTTTGTTCATTGTTGTGGGTTATGTCTTTATGTTGACTTTGTTCATTATGTTGATTTTTTTTTCATTGTTGTTTGTTTTGATAGGATTTGTGAATATTTTTATTGTTGTGTTATTGGATTTTGGACTTTTGTGTGCAGATTTGATGACTCAGCATATTTTGGTTGTGTTTCAAGAGGGATTTACAAATAGGGTTATCAGTTGACCTTATAACATTGCTGCTGAAAGTGGGAAGTAGGAAAAAATTCTTTACTGTGTATTGATAATCTTGGAACATTGTGCACAAACTCTTGAATGTTGGAGTACCGTAAGCACTTTAAAAAAAAAATATAGTTCAATAGGGTGAGGGGCCCCAAAATGGGGTTGGGGGTTCAATAACCATTATTATGAAAAATTTGGAAAATGGAGTTGGGGCCAAAAAATATTTTTTCTAGGTAAATTGGGCGTCAAAAATTTTTTTTTTTAATTATTCAAAATGGGCCCCAAAATTTTTTTTATTTAATTATTTTAAATGGGCTCCAAATAATTTTTATTTTTAATTATTAAAAATAAGCCTTAAAATTCTTTTTTTTTTAAATAAATAGTACAACTGGGGGCTCTACAAAAATATTTTTCAAAATTTAGTCAAAATGGGCCCCACAAAATATTTCTGAAAAATTAGTCAAAATGTGCCCCATAAAATATTTTTGAAAAATTAGTCAAAATGTGCCCCACAAAATATTTTTGAAAAATTAGTCAAAATGTGCCCCCACAAAATATTTTTGAAAAATTAGTCAAAATGTGCCCCACAAAATATTTTTGAAAAATTAGCCAAAATGTGCCCCACAAAATCGTTTTCAGAAACCAACCAAAAAGGGCCCTATAATTTTTTCTTGGGGCCCTATAAATTTTTCTTGGGCCTTCCAAACATTTCCAAACATTATACAAAAAAAAAAAAAAAAAAAAAAAAAAAAACGTGAATGAGACTGACTTTGCCCCCCCTCCCCCTAAATCACGTGCCCCATCACCTGCCCACTTCCCCAACACACAAAACGTCCCTGAGTAGTCCCAATTGAAAGAAGAAAGATGTTGAACTGTTGAACTGAATAAAATCCTTGGGCTCTCCCTCAGCTTGTTGCAACCTGAAGAGCAGCAATGTGCATTGATTGGTGTAAATCACTCACTCTGTGCTCATTGGGGCTGATCTGGCTGGCGTATTAGCCCATCTAAATTACCACCAAGGTCACAATGTGCCGAGGTTGGCGTCATGGGCGCGGCACAGCGCGGGTCGCTCATTCCTTTCAAAAATGGCCGTCAACAAAATAAATTTAAAATTAAATTTAAAAAAATAATAAAAATAAAATAAAATATTGTTACGCGTCTTAGTCGCACTGTAAACCTATTTTATATAAATTTAAAAAAAAAAATGGCCGCTTGCGGTTTGTTGCAACCACTCAACAAATAAATGGCGGATTGTGAATGATGGCGCGTCACCCGCGTAAATCATTACCCCATTGATCATTTTTATACGAGGTTGTAGACCTAATGAGTTGAGTATTAATTTGAGGCTGGTCGAGTTCTGCAATGAATTAGATCGAAAGTTTAAATTGTTCTGTCTGTCGAGTCAAGAATGATTGGTTTTTTTGGACATGCAATTGGCTTATTTGGCTTAGGCAGCTTATGATTAATGTTTTTGGTGTTTTCAGTTTGAATTATACAGAATTATACAGGTTTGGGGTTATAATTTGAAGTTTTTTGTTTATGGTTTAGGGAGGCTTACAAAGGGCTTACAGGTGGCTTATACAGATTAAGCAGTTTGTGTGGTTTATAGTTAGAATCTTTTAGTCTGTTAAAGTCATGTTGTATAAATATTTTTTTGGTTTATTGGCTTTTGTGAAGCTTACGAATGGCTTATAAGTGGTTTATAAGTGGCTTATAAATGGTTTCATTACACAAATTGGTTTTGATGATTTATACTTTATAATTTGAATCTTTTGGTCTGTTAAAAAAAAATCAATTATTGCTTTATTGGCTTAAGTAAGGCTTATAAATGACTTATAAATTGTTTATAACTGACTTTCAAATGGCTTATTTACACAAAGTGGTTTTGGTGGTTTATAATTTGAAGCTTTTGATTTGTTAAAATCATGTTGTAAATATTTAATGGCTTACAAAGTACTTATGATTTGTTTATAGGTGGCTTATGACTTGCTTAGGAGGCTTACAAATAGCTTATTTACAATAAATGACTTTTTTGGTCTGTAAAAATTATGTTGTAAATATTTATTGGTTTATTGGCATATGTAGAGCTTATGAATGGCTTATAAGTGACTTAAAATGGCTTATTTACACAAACTGGTTTTGATGATTTATAATTTTAATATTTCTGTTCTTTAATCACTTATAGCAAATACATTTCAGTTTAATGGTTTTTAAAAAGTTTACAAATGGCTTATAAAAGGCTTAAAAGTGGCTTAGTGACTCCCACAGACTGTTTGTCTTCTAATAAGAATTTATATTTCCTGTAGATAATTCAAATCAGTAAAAATATTCAGCCTATTCAACATCATATTATGTTTTATTCATTATCCGCAAACTTTAAATATTTGCTTAACCAATTTGAATGCGCCTTATGATTGTTTTCTAGTGCAGTAAATTTCAACTCTTAACCGAAGGTGTATTAAAGCGAAAGTAAACCTTGAAAATGTTTTATTAGACACTTTGGTAGATCAATTCACAATCAGCAGTAAAATCAGTCCAAATCAACTCCAACAGGGGGTGTCTGGGTGCAGTTTAGATGCAATCTCAGTTTTTTATTGTACCCAGATCCACTAATTTAAGCCTAATCAAGCCTACACGCCCAGCAATATGGCATCAATCACTTTAAGCAAAACAATTTTTTTTTTTTATTTTAAAAAAAACAAATTTTTTTTGTTTTTGTAATTTTTAATTCAATTCAAGTGAAAGAGGAAATTGTAATTAGAAGGTAGTCAGGACTGCATATGGGCCCCCTGGTGAGTTTTAAGTGCACTTGTTAAAAGGCATGACCGGCGCCTTTTTACTTGTACCCACAAAGCTGTGCAGGGGGCTAGACTTAATAAAATAAGGGCAAATTTAATAAGTGTACATAAATAAGGTAATGAGATTGTTAAAAGTGTGTGTATCCGGTTTGTTAGATCTTCACTTCACTCCAGGAGACTTGATTTAGGTAGGACACCTGACAGCGGCTTGGCGGGTAAATTCTTGCACTACTAGATGCGCTTATTACCAAAACCAATATAGATAAATTTGAAATATTACAGAAATGCAACAATACCGGAAATTGGAATTACTCGAGTCTGAAGTTTCTGTTTTTACCGTTAACGGTGTTTTTATAAACGGAGTGGACACCAAAAACAGCGGTTGGAGTGGTTTTTGAAATGGTTTATATCAAGTTTTGGTTTTTACAATGATGTACACTACCGCGTATACGTAAAACAAATATCAGTTGCAACCTGGATTTCATAGCGTCAACATGTCTTATTTGGTATAAAACAGTTAGATTGTGTTAATCGCCATTTACTGGCAAGACCGAGACGCAAAAACTGCGTTAATAGAAGAAAATGTCCTCTTTCTTTTGGCATAAGAATCATTGAAATTTGTCGTAAAATAAAATTTGGGATTTGTTCTATCCACAATTAAGGCGAATGTTAGATCGTGCTGATCACCATTTATTGGCAAGACCGAGATACAAAAACTGCGTTTATAGAAGAAAATGTCCTCTTTCTTTTGGCTTAGAAATTCGTCATAAAATAAAATTTTGGATTTGTTCTATCCATAATTAAGGCACATGTTAGATTGTGCTGATTGCCATTTATTGGCAAGACCGAGACACAAAAACTACGTTAATAGAAGAAAATGTCCTCTTTCTTTTGGCGTAAGAATCATTAAAATTCGTCGTAAAATAAAATTTGGGATTTGTTTTATCCATAATTAAGGCAAATGTGAATGTGGTGCCAACTTCAGTTCATAAAATGATAAACTTAATTGTCGCAAATCCATTCTTAGTTAGATGTGTTTTAGTATTCTATTTTTGCTGTTTATAGAAACACCAAAAACCACAGAAACAGAAACCTCGAATGAAAAGCGAAGTCTTTCGATGTTTTTATAATCAGCAAAATGAGAATTGTATAATTAATTAAGCCTACATTAGGCTTAGTATTAACAGTGGCTTAAATTAGACTTGCACTTCATTAAGCTAAATGAATGACTAATAACGTGAGATTACTGTTATGATATTTCAAAGAGTTTTTGATCTGATTTGTGGCATTTGAGATAACGTTAGTTAAAACTTTGTAAGACTTGATGTCCTTCAATGATAAAAAAGCTAACATACCTTTTGCAAATTATTATGAGAAATCAAGACCATTATGTCTTGACCTTTGGGGGGGATTTGAGCTGACAGACAAATGGTTTCGTGATTACATTCTGACGTATCAAGCACTCCGGGTCTAATTAGTCGACAACTTTTTCTACCGTTTTAATCAAATAATGATGAATTCAGTTTTTCACTATTTTTTTCTTATCGAAGTGAAACTTCTTTAAGCGCATTAGGGTAGAGCAATGTTCACAGAACCCTTTTACGAGATAAAATTATCTATGGAACCCGCATCTACCGTCAACAGCGACACTACGTAAAGCTACCAATTGTAGCAGAAATTTTTTAATTTGAGGAGCGTGAAAAACGCTTGTAAAACGCTTGTATTAGGACTACACCGAGTCCGCCTGCACTTGCATTGGTGTGAATGATGAAAAGGTGATGCTGTAGTGAGCGTAGATGCGAGTATGCTTAAGCATTAAATGCGGCTAGAAGTCGCTAAATAAGTTGTACGCGCGCGCATTTAATATGCGCTTTGTAAGTTTTGTTTAGCGACTTTTAGTCGCATTTAACGCTTCCACGCTCCTCAAATTGAGGAATTTAACGCATCTGCTACAAGACGTACAAAGCATGCCCGCATCTACGCTCACTACAGCACCACCCTTTCATCATTCACACCAATGCAAGTGCAGACGAACTCGGTGTAGTTCTAACACAAGCGTTAACGGAAGTGTCACAAAAGCCAACGCCATCTATCGGCAGTTAAATCTAGACTTTATATTTCTTTTCGGTAAATCTACGATAAATTGTATCGAGAAGTTTCACTTCTTCCCTGTGGTCTTAAGCACACATTCTCCACCAAGGGCTGTTTAGTTTAAATGACTTTTTGAATGCATTGACGCCATAATTTTTTTTTTACTGTTTATGCATTGACGACGCTTAATACGTTAAGGCGTGGTGACAACTGGAGGGCCTGTGATTAGCCGGAGTCAGATTTCATTCCAATCTGAAAAACATATAATATGGCTTAAAATGAGAGCGTTTAGGGCTCTGTTTTGATTAAAGGTGCACAAGCAGTTGGCGTACCTTTGATCTCGGTGTCATGCAAATGCCGGAGTGAAAGCTAGGGAGGCAGGCCGGAGATATTACAGGCTTATCACATTTTTGGATCTGCTTTTCCTCCTATGATTTCCTTCACGGTTCATCACAATTATCTGGCTGCTCTTAGGCCTAATTGAAAAGGTAATTACCTAATGTTTTTTTATGGGGCTGTTGTTGGTGGAGAAAAAAAGATGAGTCGTGTTTTAATCTGGGGATATAAAAATGAATTGTTTGGAGGAATTAGAGGCTGTTTGTTGGGTAATTGGGCAGACAATAGGGAAATAATGAAGAGGTTGGCCTTTTCAGCATGGTGTTGTTGTGGTGTGGGTGGTTGGTGAGTTTGGGGTGTTAAAGGGTAAAATAAAAATTTTTTTTTTTTTTTAAATGATTTGCATAAACTAATTTAGAAAATCTTTATCATTAAAATTGATTTTTGAATAAATAAGGTTTTAAATTGGATCAAATAATGGAATAAGGATCGGGTTTTGCGCATGGGCAAAGCGATGTTTTTGTATTTGCATGTCAGAATGACTAAAAAGATGCAACGGGACGGACGTGTTTCGACTTTATTTCTTTCGGACCTGACCGGAACATTAGAAAAACTCTAAACCATCTTTAGAAAAAAAATAAAAACAAATGAAAAATTTAAATAAATAAAAAGTAGGTTATTAATTTCTCTCCGCAAGTGAAACTTCTAAGTGGTGGCATAAATCTTTAGGAAAAAAAAAAATTCTTTATTACTGCTTATAAGCATACTGAAGGACTTGACCCCCTTTTTACTATTGGTCGATACATCAATCGCCCTCCCATTGGAAGGTCATTATAACGAGGTTGCAGACAATATGCGGACGAGTTTCGAAAAGAAAAAAAAGGCCGTCACGCACGTTTATTTCATTTTCTTGCTCAAGTGTGGGCACCGTCAACAAGGTCTCGTCTCGTCGACATGAAATGAAAAAGTAAACAAGCTCAACTAATCGGAGCAACGTCATAACTAGATAACATGTCTGACGACGTAAAACGTTTGTATTAGGACTACACCGAGTCCGCCTGCACTTGCATTGGTGTGAATGATGAAAGGGTGGTGCTGTAGCGAGCGTAGATGCGGGTATACTTTGTATATCTTTGGATTTACGCGGCGCCGCAGTTGAGGGTAGACGCGGGTATGCGCAGTGTGGCATCAACTACGGCGCTGCTTTCGATAAAAAGTGCCACAAGCTATATCGGATGGCATGGCGCCACCAACATGACGTAAGCTACATGTCACCCACTCACAGTTCTCACCTGTCATTTAGATGCCGTATATGGAAGTTGACCGCCCCCGTAATTCATTCAACATGATTTTTTTGTGGGTTTTATAAGTGATGTCATGCTGGTGAAAGAAAGCAATGCATTTCTGCTTGACACAATTGATGCCTTTTTAGAGGTTTTACACTTGATAGGATTTTTGTGGTGTTTGGAATTGGAAATAGATTTTTTGGTTTTGGATTTTTTTTATTGGTTTGTGGAAAGCCAATCAGATATTTTTCTGGGTTGGAATACATTTACTAGATGTTTGTGCAAATAAATGTGTTTTTGGTGTTGACAATTTAAATACTTGGACAGAAAAAAGAAATTTTAGACAAAATATATATAATTAAAATTTTATGCAACAAAATTGTAATTTTATGCACAAAATTGAAATTTTATGCACAAAATTAAAATTTTATGCACAAAATTGAAATTTTATGCACAAAATTGAAATTTTATGCACAAAATTGAAATTTTATGCATAATATAGAAATTTTAAGCATAAATTAGAAATTTTAAACATAAAATAGAAAATTTAAGCATAAAATATACATTTTATTCAAAATAGAAATTTAGTTAGAAAATTGAAATTTAGTTAGAAAATTGAAATTTAGTTAGAAAATTGAAATTTAGTTAGAAAATTGAAATTTAGTTAGAAAATTGAAATTCAGTTAGAAAATTGAAATTTAGTTTGAAAATTGAAATTTAGTTAGAAAATTGAAATTTTAAACAGAAAATACAAATTTTAGGCAGGAAATACAAATTTTAAGCAGAAAATACAAATTTTAGGCAGAAAATACAAATTTTAGGCAGAAAATACAAATTTTAGGCAGAAAATACAAATTTTAGGCAGAAAATACAAATTT
>JAQFXT010000858.1:0-24250 GCA_034683725.1 Strigamia crassipes | reverse complement strand
CTCTTAAAAATTTAAAATTAAAACGCACGGAAATGAGACAGGCAATTTTTAAACTGCCTAGGCGCGGAATGAATAGATGCGGAATGAACAGGCGCGGAATGAATAGGCGCGGAATGAATAGGCGCGGAAACCTATTTCGCGCCTATTCATTCCGCGCTAATTATTGTAACCCATAATTGTGTTTGTACTACTTTTATAAACTTTTAAACTATTTGGTATAATGTTGGACTGCAGTATTGTAAACTGTGGTTGAATTACATTTTATTTTAGTATGGTTGCTCCAAGGGTTTTTCATCGTTCTCAATTTTTACTTATTTTAAAAATTTTAAATTATCTAATAATTTATTATTATTACCGGTCAAGATCACTCCAACAAGCAAACATGCACAAAGAAATAAATTGGCAATAATGTGGCTACTGTCTATTAGCAAATATGATGCAAGCTCTGTAAAAATTAGTGCAAACAACTGAAAATATAATTATAAGATAAAGTAAAAAATTAAAATTGATTTTAAATTTAATTACTTCTGCTGATGCGTTTAATAATCCAGAAGATGTACCTTCAGACTCGGGATATGTAATCTCAGCAGCAAATTCGAAACCAACTGGCAGATATCCAGTGGTAGTAAACCTAAAAGGAAACAATCAAAATAAAAATGTTTAATAAAATTTTTAAATTTTAATTTATTTATATAAATAAATATTAAATTTTAATTTATTTATATAAATAAATATTAAATTTTCATTTTCACACATGACTTAATTTAACTAAAATTTAATATTATCCTTTTATATGTAAATTATTAAATTATTTTATTTATATGAATTTATATAAATATAAATCTTGCCCAAAGAGAAAGGCAGTTACAAACACGATCCAAATTTGGTGGAGCTGGAACACAAATGTAAACGCAATCATTCCAGCTAATGCCAAAATGTACAATCCTAGCGTTATTTCCCTAATAAAAAAAAATGATTATGTCTGTTAAAATTAATTCTACAAGTATTTGTTTGACTATTCACTTGAATTTGTGAGTTTTATCCAACACAAACCCAGTCACAACTGAGCCCACCATTCCACCAACAACTAATGTTAATCCAACTCGTCCTGAATTTGCATTTTTCTAAAATTCAACTAAAGTTATTACTTGAGGAATAAATTAAATAATTTTATTCAGTAAACACTAAACTCACGGGAAAGTAAATTGCAAAAATTCGGTCCAAAATTATTGAAAGTGCATAAAACACTCCCATGTTGATCCCTTTTATAAAAAACACACATTATCACACACAAAAATAATTTTAAAAAAACCAAAAATTAATTTTACCATAAGATACTAAAAGCAGACAGTAATTTTTGTTTTTCATAAGCCGTACAATCGATTGCAAGTAATTCACTTCAATTTTACTCGCAACTACCGCAGCTAAACTCGGAGGATGCGACGGCGCAGCTTTAAAAACTATAAATAAATAAATCACACGTAAATAAATTGTTATCAAATTATACCAATTAAAAATAAATAAAAAACTACCAAATGCAATCACAACAAAAAGCAAAGTACTAAAAATCGCAGTGCCATAAAACAGATAATTCAATCCTTTTTCAATTTCGTACGTATTCGTCGAATTATTCGTGCCGGAAAGCTTCACAACTTCACGGGGGATAAAGAAACCGAGTGCCATTCCCACCTGCAATTAAAGTGATTTTTTACATAGGTGTCGCTTTAATTTCTCTCAGCTCACCTGATTTCCTAAAACTCCAATTGCGCACGCCCTGGACACCTCCTTCGGTCCGAACCAAACGGCAGCCAACTTGGGAGGAATGTTCAGCACAAAAACTTGCGAAAATGCCACGACCGTCTGTCCGACCATTGTCACGACAAACCGGTCCGGAGCGACCGACGCACATTTGATCCACGCACCGAGTGCGGTGCCAAACGAGCCGAGGAGGACCGCAACTCGCAGCCCCACTTTACCGAGCAGCCAAGTAGCGGGAAATATGAATGGTATGTAGAGGACTGCGTAAATGATTCCCGTCCAATTGATCGCTTCGACCGAAACACCGTAATAATTTTTGATGGTGGTCGCGAGGATCGAGTAATGGATCCACGGAAACACATTGGACATGGAGTAAAGTGCGAAAAGAAGCAAAATGAGCCATCGGAGTTTCGACGTGCGAATTGCTTGAGGATCGATGGGGTCGCAACTGATGGCGATTTTGCCTTTCGACATGATGACCGATGATGTTTATATCGAACAACAACTCGAGTGATTTTGTTCGCTGTAACTCTTTACTGGTCGTCATTACATAAGCTATTTATTATTATAGAACAAAAGAGTATTTCTTTGCGCTTTCCTGCAAAACACACCTGTACATCCCAGTAGCCTTTTTTACTTCGTTTTTCAGTAGCTGCATTCAAAAAATCGTGTTTTAAGTGTTTTAGATGTTTGTGTTTTTGTTTTTGTATTTTTTAACATCACAAATTTAAAACACAAACATATAAAACATTAAAAACACGACTTTTTGAATGCAGCTACACTAATATTTCTCTATGCCATTTTGTTGGAAATGATGAATTTTATTTTACTAACTAGAGCAATAAATACATTGACTCGTGACCGGATATGTAAAATAAAATTACTTGGTTAAGAGCGGCGCTAAAAAAAAACAATAAGAACATAAAAATATTATATGGTTTATTCATTTTAAGCTTTAGTTTCAAACAACTTGCGTTGTTATATTGTTATTTACTTTCAAAATTGTACTGATAAATTAAACGTTTATTTTATATAAATAGGAATAACATTCCTGTATCAAACTTTACATTTATATAAAATACTAAAAATAAACATTAGGAATAACTAAATTTTTTGAATAATCACACAAATTTTTCACGCACTTAATTTTAAATATAAACGAAAAAATAAGAATTACTAAATAATTTTACCATAAAATATTTTTTTTTAGGAACAATTTTTATAACCAATTAGTTTTAGACTCAATAATTGATTAAGATCTATCAGTCAAATAAATACAACGTGATATAAACTAATTAATTTTTTTATTTGAGAAATTGTTTAGAGATATTTTACATAAATAAACTCAACTTACAGATAACAAACACAAGAAATTTGCAAATAATTGTTTGGACCAAATTAGAAGTATTTTGTACTTAAACAAAATTTTACGTATTCTAATACAACAAAAAACTTCACGTGCACAATTGTTATAAAAAAAAACTAAATCTCGGATTCAGGTACGGTAAGAATATTAGACTCGCTGCAAACCATTCGATGCTCCATATTTTCAAAATCAAACAAACAACACCTCTCGGAGCAATAATGCATTTTACAACTACGGGTACACATGGGACGACAATAAGCATTAATTACCCCGCAAACCCGACAGCGCTTTACGCTTCTCTCGCACAAAAACGAGACGTCTTCCCTGCGCAGCACGCACACGGTGTAACCATTGAAATACGGATTGCGGATGCGAACTTCTCTGCCATACCCGAATTTTTCATCCATTTTTGGAGCGTTGAAAAAATCGCTAAACATTCCCATGCAGGTGGACCCAAATTGGTCTTGCAGGACGACATCGGTCGTGTAACCGAAACAAGGCTCGTCGATTATCATGCATTGCAATACTTTTTTCTTGTAGTAGCGCTCCACGTCTAGTGCCATTTCCTTGATGCTGATTGGTTCCATTGGATCAATCGGGCTCGATTCGTCGTGCATAAATTTCTGCTCGTCGAATTTTTTCTGCACTTTCTCGTTCAAGTCTTTCAATTCTTGCTGCGTGCTGTCTCGCACCAAATGCTTCATGCAGTTAATGCGGTTTCGGTTTTGCAAGATTAAAAACACGGCATCTGGTGAAATTAGAGGATCGGGCGCCGATGTTGAAGCCATTTTTTTGTTGGTTTAAACTAAAGTCAAAAAATTAAACGTTAAAATTACAGAATTAAAAAAAAATTTGTTTTACTTACTTATTCGAGCAGAGATGATTCTTTTGACAGTTCGAAGGCGAGTGATTGTCCAACTCGAGAAAGCCCTCTTTTATACGATTTAACGACGACGTCATAATTATGAATTAATTAATTTATTCAAATATTTAGTTTTTGATTTTTTTTAAGTCGTAAATTTAGTTTTAATAAAATATATTTTTTCTGCAATTTATTTAATGCGAATTTATTGATTTTTTTTTTTTTTTTATACTTAATTTATTGTGTAAAATCACAAATTTTATAAATAAATTGCATTTGCGACATCTAGTGACATAATGTATGAGTGACGCAGTTTACGTGGACAAAAAATTAACATTTTAAATTTTTTTTTTTTATTGGAATTAAAACAACTTCGCAATGCGATTCAGCGTGATCTTCTCCAAGGACCATGCGTAACAATTTCAAACACTCGTTCAACTGCTACAACAACAGGTTTTGGAAACTTTTGTGCTGCTCGTTTGTTTCTCCATAAAAACTAGAACTTCAACGGGTTTATTCATTATTCCCAGTCGATTGGCAACGCATTTACACCCACCGCAACACTTGCAGCAGTGGCACGGTTTATCTGTAGACGCTTTATCGCATGTGCAGCAAGCGACATCTTCGTAATTTGCTTTGCAGTAGCAGGACAGGCAGCACTTGCACTGTGTGCCGTCTTCATTACACTGGCAAGGAACCACATTGATGAATTTAACTGAAAAAAACGGAGAATAATTCTAGGTAAAGGAATAAAATTACAAAACAGAATATCGTTACCAGTTGATACAGGAAAATACAAAGTGCCCCTATTTGAAGTAGAACGAATGTTGTGTTTTTCAGCAATTTTTAGCTCAGGGGGACTTTGAATTTGAACATGGGCCCGAGCTGGTTGATCAGCACCGCTAGTCAAATCCTCTTCCATGGCAACGATTTGTAGTTATTTGTGTTGTGACAAATGAACATCATATCTCACTGATTCGATAGGTCCACGAAACGTTTTTCGTCGTATCGTATCGTATTGTGGGTCATGACAATGAATCACTTTACTAAATAAAATATTTTTAGTGAAAATGGCGTAATTTCTCGCCCGTCGTAACGTTAATGATATTGTAATGCACGGGCGAATGCTGCAGCGAAGCTTCAAGGGGGAGTTTGTTGGTATAGTGCGCGATTTTATACAGTAATCGCATTTCTTGATTAAAACAGTAGTAAAATTGGTAATAAAAAAATTACATCTCACAGATAAAATTATTTATTCAAGATATACACAAATTAGCACCAAAAAAATTAATTAGTTGAATTAATTTTATTTTTATTAACAGAATTATAATTTTTTAAAAGCAATATTAAAATCATAAGAAAATAGCACAAAATTATTTTTTGAAGATATACTCTTCCAATTCCTTCGGCACACCATCAATCACAAGAGTCATTAATCGATACATCCGTTGCAGATTTTCAATTTCATTCCGCTCGATCATCCCGGTGCAGTGATCTAAAATGGCTTTCTTAAACGGCAATACCAACACATCGGCACATATTTCCATCAGTGCTTGATGCAAACACGGTTCCAAATACATAACCGTCCTTTCATCCTCTTCATTAATATTTAGTTCGGCGTATTTCATGTAACTTTCAACGCCGTTTTCCTCATAATACTCCTGCGCATTAGCTTCATAAAACGCTCTCGTATCTTCAAAGTAGTCTTTTTCAAAACACGCTAAATAAACGCATAATTTCCTATCGGGAGCGATGTACAAATTTACGCGCGATTCACGTATTTCCATTACTAACCACGGCTCGCACACGCTGCCGTTTCTTTCATCTTCGATCATCTTCCTAACGATTCTTTGAACACGTTCTTCAAGTGCGAAATATACATTTTCATTCCAAGTGTCCAGCATGAGATTACAAATAGCGTAATTTTTTTTAGCGCTGTTCGGGATGTTCGAGCGGTCACACAGTTGTGTCAACTTACCGAACAGCTGCAAATAAATTTCCCATTCATCGATGTATGATTTTACGAATGCTTCGTCTTCGGAATGTATTAATATTTTCGCTCGCGCTCGCTGAACTGTGGGTAGAATGTTTTGTCGTAATGTTTTGAATACTTGTTCGCTTCTAAACCAACTTTTCTGTACACGAAAGCACGAATCTTTTGGTTCGGCACGTGCAAGTTGTTCTTGTTGACGAATTAATTGAATTTCTTCCATTTTAGACGTCGAAAGTAAGTTGTTATCGCACTGAAGGTATTAAGATTAATAACTGAAATAATTCTATCTGTCGTATTTATATACAACTTATCTGAACGTTATTCGAACGTTCACTTTGTTCTAATTTGTTAAGAAGTTTATGGGAACGTCACGTGTTCGTGAGATGCTTAGTCTAGAAAAATACACAGATTGACATTCTGAGGGTCCAGCAAAAGTTGTAAGGATTATAAAGTTATTGTTTATACAGAAATTGAAATTTTTTGAATCGTCATACGAATTTACGGTAAGTCTTTTTTTTTTTTGTATTTTACATTTTACGGTGTACAGTGTTCACCAACTACATTAATAAAATCCATTAATTTATTTTTTAATACTACTGCGCTATGCGCAACTTGTATCAATTTGTCATTCTTATATGTAAATAAGCATCTTTCATGATGCTTACCTTTAAGGTGCCTTCTGGTGCTAACTTTAATATACGCTTGATTCGAATTTATGATAATGTCCGGTTGACTTATTTCTAGCTCTGAGATTTCACATTTTAATGGACATACCAACTACAAGTAAATAGATAGTTATAATATTCAAATAATGTACGTTGTCCAGCAATTTGTGGGTCACGAGTTGGTTGATCAACACCGCGTACCGTTTTCCCCCAAATATAACAACATTGTGTTGTGTTACATTGCATTACATACTTTTTATGTAACTTTTAAAAAATTACAAAAACTGTTGAAAATGTTGAAAAATGTCTAAAATAATTTGTCTTTTCACATTTTGATCTAAAACGAACAATTTCTGCTCGTTTTGAGCTAAATCATAAAATTTTTTAGTCATACTCGAATACAACGCCATGTGTTGTATTCGAATATACAGTCGTGTTCGAATACAGCACCATTTTGTGTTGTATTTGAAGTTGTGTTATATATGTAAAAATTTTAAAACTTTAGAAAAATTGAGTTTTCGAACAAACTGAAATACAACTAATGCGTTATATTCGGGTGATAACGGTAGTATAATCTTCTTCCATGGCAACAGTTTGACCAGTTATATGTGTCAAATAAACATCATATCAAAGAATCGCCGATAGGTGCTCAAAATCTATCAGTGATTATGTCATAACAACAAAACAACTGATCATATTTGAATATAAACATAAAAACATAATAAAGGTGCTAAGTGACGTTGTGATGCAGTAAAGTTTCAAGGGAGAGTTTGTTGGTACGCGATTTTATATAACATTCACAAGTTACATTTCACAAAACAAGAGTAAATTGACACAAAATGTTAATTTGTTTAACTAATTTTATTTTCAATAACATAATTATAATTATTTTTCAAATATCAAAATATCAATTAGGGGACGCGTATCTGGCGCGTCTCAATCTACTGCGTCCAGGATCTACCGCGTCTGGAATTACCGCGTCCAGGATCTATCGCGTCCATACTATAATGCGTCTCAATTTACAGCGTATTCTGCGAACGCGAAATACATTTTCGACTTGTTTTTTTTTGTTAATTTTTTTTTTTAGAAGGCAACAAAGATGACAAAATACCTTTTAACCAAAATACCACCAAATTTCGACGGCAGCCGGCCGCCAAAAAATCGGCTGACGGCTGTCGTCGAAATTCGGCGGCCGGTTGTCATCGAAATTCAGCGGCCGGCTGTCGTATTAATGTATTAATTTACGCTGCAAATCAAGACGCGGTAGATTTCGACGCGGTAGATTGCGACGCGGTAGCTGGGGACGCGGCAGATCTGAACGCGGTAGATCTGGACGCTGTAGATCTAGACGCGGTAATTTCAGACGCGGTTACAATTTTTCGCGCCAGATAACACCACAGATTACAACACGCCCCAAAAATTAGCAAAAAAAAATTTAATTATTTGAATTAATTATATTTTTATTAACAGAATTATAATTTTTTAAAAGCAATATTAAAATCGTAAGAAAATAGCGCAACTCTCACAAATAAAATTATTTTTTGAAGATATATTCTTCCAATTTCTTCGACACACCATCAACCACAAGAGTCATTAATCGATACATCCGTTGCAGATTTTCAATTTCATTCCGCTCGATCATCCTAGTACAGTGAGCTAAAACGGCTCTCTTAAACGGCAATACCAACACATCGGCACATATTCCCATCAATGCTTGATGCGAACACGGATCCAAATACATAACGGCCCTTTCATCTTCCTCAACAATTTTCATTTCAGCATATTTCATATAACTCTCAACGCCGTTCTTCGCATAATACTCCTGTGCTTTACCTTCATAAAACGCCCGCGTATCTTCAAAGTAAACTTTTTCAAAACATTCGAAATAAATGTCTAATTTCTTACCGGGAACGATGCGTAAGTTTACGTACGAATCACGTACCCTCATTACTAACCACGGCTCGCACACACTGCCGTTTCGTTCTTCTTCGATCGACTTTCTAACAATCTTTTGAACACGTTGGTTAAGTGCGGAATGAATACTTTTTTCCCAAACTTCCAGCATGAGAAGACGGAAATCGTAACTGCGTTTAGCGACGTTTGGTTTTTTCAAGCGGGTAATAAGTTGCGCCGCATCAAAGCTTAATTGCAAAAAACTTTCCCATTCGTCGAGGTACTCTTTCACGAATGCTTGGTCCTCGGTACAAATTGATACTTTCGCTTGCAATTGCCGAACTTTGGTCAAAATTTCTTTTCGTATCGGTTGGAATGGTTGGTTGGGTCTGTCTTGCCATACACAAAAACACATGTCTTTCCATTGGGTACACGCGAGTGGTTCTTGAGATATTTCGCCCATTTTAGATGTGTAGTTAAAGTACTGAAGATACTAAAATTAATAATGAAACTATTCTATTTGCTGTTATTTATACATAATTGCGCGTTGTCATAACGTTATTGACGATTTTAAAATCTTATAACGTTCAGGGAACGTCACGTGTTCTTGAAATTGGCTACACACAAATTCAGTTATAAAATTTTATTTTTCAGAAGAAAAACAACAATAAATGTAAATAAAAATTAATGTAATACAATTAGATGTTTTACTAGACAAAATAAATATTAAAAATTAAAAATAGCAATTTGAAAGTTGAATAATTGATCGTAAAACGGATGAATTATAACCGGTGTTGTTACTGAACATGCAACTAACGATTATAATTCAACCAATTAACAAGCAAAAACATCCAAAAGAAAAAACGTTGAATTGGTTTCGAGCAATTGGGATGAAGTATGCCCAGTGATTTAGTCATAAAAACACAAACCACGTGAGCAGACTTCACCGAATTGTCAGAAACTTGCGAAATTTTTCAAAATATTAATCCGCTGCGCAAACGAAATGTCAAATTGGATGAATAAGACCCGGTGATGGCAATTATTAAAAAGAAACCATCAAAACGAGTCGTAGTCACCGTTCGACACTCCCAATTAATTTTTTTTTTTTTTATACAATTTTCTTGTTGACTATAAATCGATGTGTTCAATTCGATGTTAGAAATGAGTATGTATCTAGTCACGTTTGAATAACCACAAAACTAGACCCACAATCATTACCAAAAAAGAAATATTCTCGAGGCGACGTTGACCTTGACCTATCACTCTCTTTTTGACCTTTCCTGGTGACCCATGCCACGTGACTTGCCGTAAAAATTTTGAAAATTAGCAAAAACTGCTATTAAAACCTATAAAATAATAAAACTAGAAGTAACAAAACACATAAAACGACTTTTTTTGGTAAAATATTGATTATAAAACGGATGAATTATAACCGGTGTTGTTACTAAACACCAACTAACGATTATAATTCAACCAATTTACAACCAACTAAAAAATCCGCATCTAAAAGCCGAAAAATGGCGGGAAAATCAGATTCCTTTTCCGAAAACACGTTGAATTCGCTTCAAACAATTGGGATGAAGGATGCCCAGTGATTTTTTTTGCAAATTTAAAACACCAAACCACGTAAGCACACTTCTCCGAACGGTCAGAACTCGTGAAAACATAATAATTAAGAAGAAAAACAACTTAAAACGATGCAAACGAAACGTCAAATTGGATGAATAAGACCCGGTGATGGCAATTACCAAACAAAACCATCAAAACGAGTCGTATCCACCATTCGACACCCCAAACCAACCAAAATTGTCAAAATTAATTGAAAAAACCATTGAAAAACCATCGACTTTTGCTCAAAAGTCTAAACAACAACCGTCCAACTTGGCTGGGCATTGGCGACGACCACGCGTTCTTGTCGTCTTGTGCATCTTTGGAAATCGTGCAATTCTGAATTAACTAGGTAAAATAATTTGAATCGAGTGGGTTATATTGGTCACCTGCTCTAGTTTCCTCCAATCAGAGTTAAACTACGTCATGAATGCCTAACCCTCAAGTATTCCAAGAATATTGGAATTGTATTGTTTTAGCTTTTGGATAGGGATAAACCCCTTTAACTAATGGAAATGGAGGTGTCCAGGTATGGGGGTTGGGGGTTCCAGGATGCAGGGGGACATCTGCATACTTCAAAAACTTGTTCTTTTATTTTTTTTTGTTTGATTGGAATGTTTTGTTTTCTATAGTTTTATAATTCATAAAAGAAATGGCAGTAGAAGTAGAAATAAATAAATTTTTTAAATTAAAATATAAAAAAGCAATGAAGTGTTAGAAATAATTTATATTTAATTGATTAGTTGTTTTAAACACATGATTTTTCTATTTTAAGTGCACAATTAAATGCTGAAAAGGGTTATGTGAAAAATGCAACAGTTAATGGGCACAATGCAGAGGCTAGCCTTGCTAATCTTTTAACCTTGACCTCTAACTGGTGACCGTGAAATGAATGTGGGATAGAATGGGAGTAAATACTCAACTAAGCCTTTGGTTACTCCCAATGAAATAATCCTTGCTTTGTTTATTGTTCTTTGGTTGCTTAAAACTCTTTGTTTCAAACAAATCGTTTCTATTTATTTATTTAGCTTTCATTTTAGCTGAAAGCAATTTATTGTATTTATGCTTTTTAAAATAACGCACAGAAAGGTGTATTTTTTATTGTGATTATTTCTCTAAAATAAATAAAACATTTATCAAGGACGTTTTTTTTTATTACATGTAAAATCAAGATTTAAGTGCTGTATTATGATAGAGATTATGTAATAACACCTCTGAAAACATAGAACAGTTCTCTAAAATGCTTTAAGATTTATTCTTCATGTAATTGTATTGCGGAATCTAAATTTATCAACTAGTTATTACGGAAAAGAAGCAAGATTCAAGAAAACCCGAAATATACCCAAACGAAAACAATTGTTTCGAAACATCTTAACAACTCTAAAAAAATTTTACATTGAATAAAGTCTTTATATAAATGTAAAACAAAAATAATAAATAAAAACTATTATTTTTAACCGGTTTTAAACCTTTTCCGACCACAAACCCAACCCAATTTCAACTTTTCCTCAAACCAGACTCAACCAATCCACCACCCAACCAGGAATCGCGCACCTTTATTACAACTTATGCTTCCTCCTCTCCACTTTTTTACGTAACAAAATGTTCCATCGCGGCACATCGGACGAATCGTACGATTTTTTATTCAAATTAGTCGTGATCGGTGATTCGGGCGTGGGCAAAACATCCGTCGTGCAGCGATTCAAATCGGGCACGTTCATCGAGCGCCATGGCAACACAATTGGAGTCGATTTCGCCTTGAAAGAGATGATCGTCGACGGCAAGAAGATCAAAGTATATTAATTATGCAATAACACGTCGAAATTAACGACAAATCAATCATTAATTTTTTTTTTTCAATTTTTTTTACAGCTACAAATATGGGACACGGCCGGCCAGGAGCGATTTCGCACAATTACGCAAAGTTACTACCGAAGTGCGCACGGAGTCATTTTAGTTTACGATATTACGAAAAGATCTTCGTTTTTGAATGTGCAGAGATGGCTAGAGGAAGTTAGAAGATACACTGCGTCGAATGTTTTAGTTTTAATGATTGGTGAGCGGATGAAGTGGGATTTTGGAGTTGATTTATTGGTTTTGTTGTCGATTGTTCTGGAAGTTATAATACGCCATCTGCTACGATTCGGTTTAATTGATTATTATCTTTGTTAATATAACTATTTGCTTTTAAATTTAGACTCGGTGGTGCATTTGGAAGCCATTTTAGTGGCACTTTATTAAAAATGGTTATGGGACCACTTTTTCAAGTAAATGGCTTGTTTTTGATTGGTAAAATGGTTTGGTGCACTTAAAAAGGTATATTTTTGCACCAGAATGAATTATATTTTACAGAACGAATTATATTTTACAAAAATGTCTAAATTTGTACAAAAATGAATTATTTTAGGTCTAAAATGTCTAATTTTGTACTAAAATGAATTATGTTAGGTCTAAAATGTCTACTTTTGACTTAGAAATGAATTATTTTAGGTCTAAAATGTCTAATTTTGACTTAGAAATGAATTTTATTTGTCAAAAATGTTTAATTTTGCACCAAAATGAATGGTTTTAGGTCTAAAATGTCTAATTGTGCACCAAAAGGAATTTATTTTGGTCTAAAATGTATAATTTTGGTCTAAAATGTATAATTTTGGTCTAAAATGTATAATTTTGGTCTAAAATGTATAATTTTGGTCTGAAATGTATAATTTTGTTCTAAAATGTATAATTTTGGTCTAAATTGTATAATTTTGCACCAATATGAATTAATTTTGGTCTAAAATGTCTATTTTTGCAACAAAATGAAATATTTTTCTAAGTTACAAATGTCTAATTGTGAACCAAAATAAATTTTGTGGGTCTAAAATGTCTAATCCTGCACGTTAAATTAGCATTTTTGTTTGATTTGTTTATAAATTGCTAATTTCTTTCTGTTTCAGGTAACAAATGTGACTTGGAAACACTCCGCGAAGTCGAGAACGTGGAAGCTCAAGCGACGACCGAAAGAGTGCCTGAAATCATAACAACTTTAGAAACGAGTGCGCGAGAAGACACTAACGTCTCCGCCGCCTTCGTGTGCATGGCGAAAAATCTAAAAGACCAGTACGCAAGTACGCAAAATTTCAATTGTCTGATCGACGACGGAATCCACTTGAGCAAATCCGTGCCGACGAGAAGCCGCCTGAACGCCTGTTGCGGGCGAGCTTTCTGACCGATCGCAAACTAGTAAACACCTTACGAAATGTTTTTACACGATTTGTAGCAAATTTTGCGCAATTAGTCATTGCGAACACCTGCCAACAGCAGGTTGTTTGATCACTTAAGAGATGCATATTGCATTGGGAGTTTACCGAGCAACTAGAAAACAATTCAGTGAGAATTTGTCAAATGCAACATCTGTAATTTACCACGAAAATTAATGCTGGGTTCCCAATAGGTAGTAACGTTACCGCATTTTCATTGGTTTTTTTATGGTTTCTTGTGGAAAATGCGCTGATTGGCTACTGGCAATTTTTTTACCTCACACTTTAATGGATGTGAGGGCAACGCGGCGTTAACGCTTAGTGGGAATCCGGCGTAGAACAAATAATTCGTATTTAACGTGCGGTGCGTGTGGTACGTGGAGTCGTACATGTCAGACATAATTTTTATCAGCTTCACCTTGCCATTTAATGCAAAACAGAATATTTTTGTATTTTCTACTTACATATGGTATAGTGATTTTCATCGATTAGAGCCGTTCTGGTGCATAGTTTATGTGGTTTAGTTCTACGAACACTTAAATTTGGATGTATTTTGGAGATATTTACTCAAATTTGGGTGAGATTTCGAGATATACTCCTAAACTTTGGTGGGATTTGATGATATTCATCAAAATTTGGGTGAAAATTGAAGACATACACTAAAACTTGGGGATATAAATTAAAATTTAAGGATATACATTAAAATTTGGGTATATATGTTAAAATTTGGGGATATACATTAAAATTTGGGTATATACGTTAAAATTTGGGGATATACATTAAAATTTGGAGGTAAACTTTAAATTTTGGGTGAAATTTGGGGCTATACACTAAAATTTGTGGAGAATACACTAAACTTTGGGTGAAGTTTGAGGCTATACACTAATTTTTGGGTGAAATTTGAGGCTATATACTAAATTTTGAGTGAAATTTGAGGCTATACACTAAAATTTGTGGAGTATACACTAAACTTTGGGTGAAATTTGGGGCTATACACTAAAATTTGTGGAGTATACACTAAACTTTGAGTGAAATTTGTGGCTATACACTAAAATTTGTGGAGTATACACTTAAATTTGTGGAGTATACACTAAACTTTGGGTGAAATTTGGAGATATACACTAAAATTTGAGGACACACATTAAAATTTTGTGAGATTTGGAGTTATTCATTAAAATTTAGGTGAAAATGTGACATATCACACTAACCGCGGCTTCTGTCGATGAAATACAGTATTATTTCTTGCCTGATGTATAAAATGAGGAGTATATTTTAACCAACCTGATTGCATGCCAATTTCAAACGCCTACAAAATGAATTTTACACGAAGTGCCACAACCAGTGAAGACCCAGTTGACAGCTACAAATACTCCGATAGAACGTGGGATTTAAATTACTGTTCGTTACACATCACTTGCGTGTAATCACGTATCTGCATAGGAAAAATTGGATTTCGCGTTTTATTGGTGGATTTAAAAGATACAATTTTGTATGATGATCACGCTGTGCTATTTGCGCAACATATTTCTCATGTTATAAAAGTTGCTGAAACATATTAAGCAGTTTTGAAAATGATTTTAATTTCAAAAATTTTTCATTTTTATAATGTTTTGATTTTTGGATCTCTGCAATGTGTTTCAATTTTATACAGTATAAATAAAATATTTTATCGTATTTTATCATATTTTATTTTGCACTTGTAGGTGTATAGCTATATATGAATTTGGTCATAAAAATGCACTTTTTATGTACAAATATGCATTTTTACTGCAAAATATTATTTTAGACACAAGCGTGAATTTTTATACGTGTAAAAATAAATTTTTAAAAAGTAAAAAAAATAAATTTTTATATGTGCAAAAATGTATATTGTTTTTTACATGTAAAAATGAATTTTGATATTTGGTAATTATAATATTGGTAGTGTTCTGCATTGACCGGACACAGGACGGGTCCCAGAAACTTGTCCGGTCCAAGAAAAGAAAATTTATCTGGACCATTCAGCGATTTTTCTAAATACGGGATGTACCCACGACGCATCTAAATGTGCTGTTCTTTAAGTGCATTCAATTTTAAAAATAAAAGTGAAAACTTTTATTTTATTTTCTTTGCAGAAGTTAGAAAATGATAATGAATGTTTTAGATAAAAAGGAAAATCAAAAGTAAGAAAAGTAAAAAAAAGGTACTTTTGCAAAAGCACCTTTTATACACTTTTTATTTGCAAGCGATGATGTTTTTTTTACGTCGTATGTGCTGACCAAAAGGAAGAAAAGTTACGAAAGTAACAAAAGATACTTTTATATTTCAAATTGAATGCACTTAGGTTTTTAATGTAAATCTTTGTTTTATAATTTCAAAATATATATATTGAAGTGAAACTTCTTTAGGCGCGATAGGAGTTTTGGGGTTAGAGTAATTCGAAATGGTGACGGAAGTGGCTAACGGAAGTGAGTGACGAAAATGCGCCGCCTACCGACGAAAACGAAGATGTCGCCATTTTCGATTTGACTTAGATCGACCATCCCACAACTGGTAAACAAGACGTTTCACTTCTTCCGTGTGGTCTTAAGCATACATTTTTTTTTTTTTTTTAATTTCTATTGGCCACTGTCAAAATAACCACTTTTCCTGGTACCGTGAGTAGTCGCCAACTTGCCAACTTGCCACAGACAAATGAAGAGAACAGTAGAGACCCGGCAATTCAAGTATATTTTTTATATGAATGAAAGGAACTGATTTATTCCATAATTTAGTTAGTAACCATTTAACATACAAATAATCAACTCAAACACAACAATAACAATAATAACAACAATAGTCCCAAGTAAGATGTAACGAAAAATGATTGTCCAATTCAGAAAGTTATAAACGCATTCAAAATTCACTTCTTTATCAATAATCGTCGAACAAAGGCGGGGGCGGAAGCCACAGATCCTTGTGGTCGGTGATCAGGAATGCCTTTCCGTGGGTAAAACTCTTTGTCTTCGAGATTATAGAATTCGTTGAGGTAAAGCCAGTCGCTGGTCTCAGCGCACTGCAACAGAGCATCTTTTTGGTGTTCGCAGATGAGCTGACTCTGGTCGAAAACCGTTTGATTGGGACACAAGAAACTGTAGAGTTTATTCTCCAAAGCTCCGGTCGGGTGCACGATGGGCAAGCAAATGTGAAAGATTTGGCAGTTGTTGTCCACATCCGCATAGTAGCCATATCTGCGTCCCTGGCAATCGAATGTGCTTCGAATGTTGCCTACAATTATTTCGGCACCGGCTGGTAGTTCATAACTGAATACACCTGCTTGTCTTTTGACAATCTAAAGAGCGAGCGAAAGAAATGTTGAATTTACGGAGTTGGTGGTATAACCCATACGGTTCAAAAATACATTGTAAAATACATTGATGCGTTCCAAAGTATATAGCATTTTGCAGATTTTAAGTATATTATTTGTGCATTACAGATTTGGCGATTGCATTTCTATAACTTATAAAACTATAGAATTAGCATTGCGGAATCATGTCCGATCACTTCATCGACTCTCGTTTCATCGCCTAGCTAACTAGGCAATGAAACGAGAGTTTGAAAGTCACGTCTCTCATTTCATCGACTCTCATTTTATCGCCTGTACATTTTACAAGATGTACTATCGCTTAAAAACCAATAGCATACAATAATGTATTACAAAATGTATTTCTGCGAAGTGCTACACACTTCACATTTCACCGTACGGGACGTGAATTGTATGTCTTACATTTGGGTAGGCCATTACGGCAGCAATCAGCAGCACGGCTATGCGAGAGAAAAAGACGGAAAAAATCAAAAACACCGTAAAGAGACATTTTGATGGAACTTATAGTTAAAATTTCTTACCTAAGAAGAGAATTTGACCAGTCTTCATTTTGTTTTCAGTAAATAAATCTGAAATTAGAAATTTTTTTTTTTATAATTATTATTTTTTTTTGATTTTTGTTGCTTACATTTGATGATGTCTGTAGTTCTGTACTGTTCACTTTCATCTGAATCCTCTGCAACCCGTGGTCCTTTTTAAATCCTACCACCCGCTCTTCGAAACACGTGTCTGAAGATGCTTCATAAATAGGTCGGGTAGCCAAAGGGTAGAGGTGAGCCATATTCCTTTAAAAAAAAATAAAAATGAGGCGATTAAAGACAAATTAGACCTTTGATCTTCACGTTTGTCATTCGAAAAATATGGCGCTGGCTTCATCTTTGTCGTGTGGGTCGGATGGTTTCACTTTCTCTTATTAAGATTCTCGTGAGTTTTCTTCGCTGCCCACGCCTGACCTCTTGTCGAGGTATTTAGAGAACGGAGGTCAAATTGTTCATCACAGCTCATGCACTTGCACCTGTGTCTCTACTTAACCTCAAATGCGTCTTCACGCGTACATTTCGCATCGTTGTATCGGGGCCAGGTATTTTGAATAATGCATATAAGAATAAGACTTGATTAAAAGACTGGATTGTCTTAAAAAGAAAAAAATTCATATTTAAAATTGGTAAATAAGAATAATTGAATAATTTGCAAAAATGTGTTGCTGCAGTTGCTTGGATTAATGGGAGCATTATTCTTAGCTACCAATAAACTCTCCGGGACCCCGTATGTATCACGAAAAAAGCTACCACGAATTGCAGTTACCGCGAAAAAAACTATCGCGAAAAAAAACTATCGCGAAAATAAGTAATGCCTTATTACATCATACGCACATTTTAGCTTGGTGTAGACAAGATTATATGAGTAGCCTGTGCCAATATTTTCTTACGATTTTAAGATGGTAGACATAAAATCTGATGTTTTTGTCTCTCCATCACGTACTAATAAACTCCAATCATCTTCGATTGGATTTAAATCAGGTGATAACGCTGGCCAATCCGCAATGTGAATGCCATTGTTTAAAAGCCACTCAAACGTGGAACTGTCCAACATCAACAAAAGTTGTACTGTATGTGAAATAAGTAACAGATTTGCGTTCACTGGTGAATTAGCAAGACGAGCAGACTTTGCTTTATTAAAAAGAACAATTCGCATAGTGATTAAGAACACCAAATTTTTTAAATACTGGAAATGAAAAGCAAGATCTGTTCTACTAAAATATTATAAAGAAAAAACATTGAAGTGGGCCCAAGATACAATGTTGTAAAATGAATAATTGAAGAAAATAATATTTAGCGAAAATAAAAGTTGAACTTGTCACGAGCGTATGTCTTATTCAGATAATGCAAAAGCCCCTTCGTGCGCATAAATTATTCGCGCGGCGGTGTTTAATCTTTTTCATCTCTAATTTTAAATTTTTGATGTTTTGTTACCTACACCCCTCCTTGTGAGGATTGTTTGATTTATATTGTTGTAACTTGATTGGCCGGGTTCGACCTCATGTAAATTTATTGGTGTTATGCTAATCATTTTCCATATATAAACCTCGGTTGAGGAATAAATGAACGCTCAGAGTTTGGGAGTGAAACCAACCATAGCCGGATCTCTCGTCTCTAGTCATTTTACACACCTGACAGTGTTTCTCATACACGAACCGCACCTTTTAATCCCCCAGCTGGGAGCCACTTCCCCCTAGGAAAGGGTTAAAACCTGGGAAAATCAACTCCATTTCTGAGTTTGTGATATTAGAATCCTAAATATAAATTTAGTTTTCGAACGCAAGAGCCGGAAGTTCTAACTGCCCGATGCCCGCGATTGACGGTGGCTATTCCTCGGACTTCCACGAATCTGCCCGACTTACATTTTTGAGCGAATTTGCCCACGCTTGAGACAAACTTATTTAGGCCAGATAGCCATGACATTGTTTCTTGGTCTCACTTCAATCTTTTTTTTCTTTTTGTGTAAAAATGAAGGAAGTGTAATTGGCATTGAAATAAGAATCCAAAAACTGCACAAAGACATACAAACAAAATAATCTCATACAATGATTAAATTGCTGCTCTTTAAAAGTAGTAACACTTTCTGGCAATGCTTCCACAAAATTATCGGTTTCCTCCCCCTCCCCCCCCCCCCATTAATTTCTAGCAAAAGGCACTAGAATTCCCATTCTAAAAAAACGATGGTTTTCAATTACAAAATGCAAAATTTTCACTCATTTTGGACTTTTATGAGCCTTACTGCCTTACTGACAAAAAGATAAAAGTGGTTGTGGTCATGATCTTCTGACTTCAAATTCCCATTCTCCATTTCTTTTGATGTTAATTCGCATGTTCCACATTACAAAACCAGTGAGATGTCTAACAGTTACTAACCGTCTGTCATAACACATCTTGACGTCTACGAAACAAATCATTATAAATAAGAACTCTTTTAGGTCACCAAACAGCAGGCACGATACAATCTCCAAATCAAGGTCAAATAAATACTTTCAACTTGATCCTAAACAAGGTGAAGGCATTTTTCATACTCCAACTACTTCTTTTTTCTTTTCATTTATTTTCGTAACAAGACTAAAACAGATAAGGAAAATGTGGATATTCCACATGACCCCAATAAACATCTATTTCATGAAAAATTCCAGTGAAATGCGTATTAATGTTGATATTAACACTTTTCCTACCCCATGAATAATTTGCTACTAGATTCAACCAGTTTAGTATTCTAATAAACTTTCTTGTTATTTTGACAAAATTGCATTTTTTTACCATTTAGCTTATATCTTGGGATGATTATGATTATACCAATATCAAACAACCACAGTAGCAACCTTTTATCATAAATAAATAAAAGTAAGTCGTATAGAACCCAAATCACACCTGTTTTGGTGGTGATAAAAGGAGGAAGACCAAAGTATATAAATCACAGGACTTAAAAGCACATTAGTATCTTCAGCTTTGTTCCAATTACCTAGATACCAAATAGCAACAACTTTTTTATAAAATTTTTTCTGCACTCTACTTTTTTCATTAACCCACCCCAAAAATAGAATAAAACAATTAAACATGTTCAAAACAAAGCAAATTGTGTTTTTAAATGTATATTTTTAAAGAAAATCAAGTTTTATAAGGGTAATTCACTGGTTTTATAATTTTGGAATTGACTTTTGACTTTATAATGTCTAGTTCACACTTGAACCACTTTTCTACAAAACCCGCGCACTTTTAGAAAATCCTGTGTCAAAACATAATGACTGCGTAACGCATCTTTAATCATCATCTTTTGAGTGGTCAGTTTGGGGTTATTTAAGTTTGAATTGAAAGTGTTGTTGGAAATAACTGGCACTGTTTGAGGGTAATTTGACCTATTTTTCTTTGAGAATCCATATCCTGAGTGACCTCTAACTGCTATTCCACAGACCGAAAGTAAAATCGTCAACGAATCAAGTAAACCATGCCCTCAGGTCATGTTATATAAGATAAAGCTTAAGTTTCTGGCCCTTTACTGCACATTTGTTTAACAGTAGTGAGTGGTCTGCATGTGGGAAACTACATGGTGATTTCTATTCTACATTGGCCATGAAGTTTATCATTTGGATTTGCATTTTAGGTAAAGTTGATTTTAAATTTTTGCATTTTTTCTTGGTGTTTTATTTGGAAATTTAATTCAGGTTTTGTTGGTGGGAGCTGGGCTGCAAAGGTAATTAATGATGTCTGATTTATCCACTAAATCTTTCATGGATACTGATTTTAACGTTTCTTTTATTGAATTTATTTTGTAGTCATCTGCTGATGATGTCAAATTAAAAAAAAATAAACTAGAGGCTGGCATAGATACAATAGAAGCAGCTGCATCATCTAGTTTGTTGAGATTTTCAGATCCATCGTCAGCAATCAAACCTCTTCGACCGGAGTCTCAGCAAATTGATTATTATCAGCCAGCACGTTACTTTGGCCATGATCAAATGGGAGATTTACATTCACATTCACATTCATTGTACCAAGAGCCTCAGTTGTCTATTATAATTAATCCTATACAACCTATACATAGACCTGAATATGCAGAATATTCAAAACCATCATACCCAAAACCAGCACCCACTTATCCTAAACCTGCACCAGTGTATCCAAAACCAGCACCCGTGTATCCAAAACCAGCACCCATTTATCCTAAACCTGCACCAGTGTATCCTAAACCTGCACCTGTGTATCCTAAACCTGCACCTGTGTATCCTAAACCTGCACCTGTATATCCAAAACCAGCACCTGTATATCCAAAACCGGATTATGCATATCCAAAACCAGCACCTATGTATCCCAAACCTGCACCTGTATATCCAAAACCGGATTATGCATATCCAAAACCGGATTATGCATATCCAAAACCAGCACCTGTGTATCCCAAACCTGCACCTGTGTATCCAAAACCGGATTATGCATATCCAAAACCAGCACCTGTGTATCCCAAACCTGCACCCATATATCCAAAACCTGCACCTGTATATCCAAAACCGGATTATACATATCCACAACCATCATATCCAAAACCGGCACCTGTATATCCAAAACCAGCACCCACATATCCAAAACCAGATTACACATATCCTGAACCATCTTATCCAAAACCAGCACCTGTATATCCAAGACCAGCACCCATATATCCAAAACCAGATTACACATATCCAAAACCAGCACCCATGTATCCAAAACCAGATTACACGTATCCAAAACCAGCACCCGTGTATCCAAAACCAGCACCCGTATATCCAAAACCAGCACCCGTATATCCAAAACCAGCACCCGTATATCCAAGACCAGCACCCACATATCCAAAACCAGATTACACATATCCAAAACCAGCACCCGTATATCCAAGACCAGCACCCGTGTATCCAAAACCCGATTATCCAAAACCCGCTTATTCACCACCACCTTATCACGAACCAATGCCATCCTACCAAACTCCCTGTGAACACCAACAGTACCATGGAAGTCATTTAAGAATTGCCAATCTCGAGGAGGATGAATCACTAATCCATGTAGGTGACCCGAATGTCGAAACCATAAGCACACGGGGAGAGCCAGGAAAAGACTATCCAATCTTTTCTTCCATTCCACGTACTGGATTCAGTTGTAATGACAAACCAGCAGGCTTTTACGCCGATCCAGAAACCCACTGCCAAGTATATTTCTTCTTATTCATTAATCCTTTTTGCTAACTTTTCATCTATTTTTAGGTTTGGCATTACTGCGATCTTGAAAACAGCAAAAACAGTTTTCTTTGTACAAATGGCACAATTTACAACCAAATTGCCAGGGTCTGTGACTGGTGGTTCAATGTTGATTGTGGCACTTCGGCCAGCTTCTACTCGGTCAATGAAGATCTTTATAAAACCCAAGTTACTGAATTGACGGATGAAGATGATTTCTTCGGAAACCAAGAATTCCAGTTTTAGCAGTATACATGTCCAGTTTGCACTAATTTATTGTCATATTTATGCAGTAAATTTATTTTTATTGTAAACCACCTCAAACAAAAAATGAAAAGAAATACAAATAAAATACACAAATAATTTTTACCTTGAAGTGAGTTAAGTCTACAGTAGTAGTTATTGGCAGTTTCCAACTAGTCTTCTAACATATCCATGTATTTAGCCAGTAAATCCAAAACGAACCAATCTCCAATTCTCACACCACTCTGAAAATGACCAGCGGTTGTTGATAGCTTTCTATGCGGTTCTATGGTGTAACGGTTAGCACTCTGGACTTTGAATCCAGCGATCCGAGTTCAAATCTCGGTAGAACCTTTTTTAATTTTTTTTTTTTAAATATGATTTTTTTAAATCAAAATAAACAAATTTAATGCCAATAAGTGAATTCTCGTTGAATTTTCTTTTTTTTTTCTTTTAAAACTCAAAAAATCAAATTAAATTCGCAAAATTTTTCGTCTAAAAAGTAAAATCTCGACACGCAGTGTTTGTAAAAAAAAAATCGTCAAAAACAAATAGTTTATTGCAGACACGTAATATAACTTTGATTACTTGTTTATTCATTGATAAATACCTAAAATCATCGGACCGATACGTTATCTGATTAAATTGTTTAAGCAATTATCGCACGAAGAAGTGTGTGATCCTTACGATCGCTGTTGACGCAGTTGTATTGCCAATGCAACGCCTTCACTCTCAGTTTAGGACAACTCAAAAGCAAAATCCTGTAAATCAAAACGAGTCCCGTAGGAACGGCTAAAGCGACCAACCAAACACCAAAATAAACACGTAGATTTTTTCATTTAAAACATTCAGTGACCAGTGGCACCCGTGTGTTTATCACACGGTGTCCCTATAGTAGGAACGGGTTTGCCCATCTTCCATCTTCTCCATCGAGTTCCAAAGTTGCAAAAATATCTAACTAACAACGCCGTCGAGATGCCAAATGGACTTAGTCTCTACGGCCAGTAAAATGTCTAGGGGTAAATTTGAATAAAATAGAGAAACAAGTCGTTTCGATTGAAAATAACAGAAAGGTGTATTTATTCAAAGTGAAAGATAAATACACTAAATTACTTACTGTACTTGAAATAACAGAATACATAGAATGGCGCGAGGCGCGAAAACGAGTGATGAAAAACGGGCGGGAAATTCCGGCACGGGCGATGTGATGTCGTCGAGTCCGTAGGTTTCCTCAAGTGAGCAACATAATATTTATTAAATAAATATTAAATCCTATTTATAGAAGAGAAATGTAGTGAATCCTCAAAACGAGTTTGAGGTCACCACAGGCTAACGTATGCCAAAACGGCCAAAATGTGAAATGGGTTGGAAACAAGCCAAATCAATCAGAAATGACGAGAAAAATCGATTCCCGGTGTCAGAAGTTGCATATCTACAACGGTTGAAAAGATATTGGCCAAAAACCAATTTTTTTTCCAGAGATAAAAATGACTAAAACTCAGTTTTTGGCCCATATCTTTTCAGCAGTTGC